>JARQOD010007408.1:0-39304 GCA_033576555.1 Oophaga sylvatica | reverse complement strand
TACACCGCTGTGTCCGCGACTGCGCCCAAGAAGGAGGCCACGCTTCATAGGGGGCGCAGACAGTCGCCACCAGCCGAACAACGCGGCCCAGGCCCGGCCTTAATAACTTACCCTTGGGCCTGCCGCACAGGCTGGAAATGCTGGCCCCCACCCTGGTCCTGTGGCCCTTAGACCGCTATGCGCCATATATGCCTGGAGGAATGCCCCCAGTACAGGGCAAGCCAGACACCCTGTCAGGGTTCAAACGAAAAATATAGCATAATGGACTGTACCCTTTGACAGAAAAGCAGAGAGTGCAGGTTTGGAAAATTAACTGGGCTGCAAGAGAATAGAAACTTGGACAGCTCGACCAGGAATCGTGTTTTTTTGCAATTTTTTTAAGCTCAGGCTTCTTTGAGGACCGTACTGAAACAGATCTCCGGGGAGGTTTTTCCAATGCCCCAGAAACCAATGATACTTAGGGGACTATGCCTGCCGATACAAGCGTCCTGGAGCTCTCAAACAAGTTAACCCCATGAGTGTCATCAATGAAAATAAAATGTTAAAGGAACAATTTGTACGGGACTGAGGTCCCAAGCTGAAAGCAGAACTGTGCACATGGTTGGTCCTTGGATCATCCTGATGCTACCTTTGATGCCCTTAAGGATAGGCTATAAAAGGACTGCGACCCCTGGAAACACCCGAGATGGCAACCAGTGCCCACCCGAGTGAAGCCACCCTAAAAGCCAGCAGCATCCACCTTTTCCCCCTGGTTGTGGAAGCCAAAACGCAGGTGGCGCCCCCTACTGAGCTGGACTGTCTGCGCTCAAAGTGCGCCAGCTGACCAAACATCTGGCCACTGTAATGAGTGCCCTGCAATGCCGACGGAGGAAGAAGGAAAGATCCTCTAGCTGAACTGCCCAAGGATGTCCTTGGATGAACCGGAGGAGGATGTCGCCCCACCAGAGGAGGACATCGCCACAACGAGGAGGAACACGCCACCCCCTGGAAGGATCCGCGACCAGCATCATCCTCGCCGAGACATCATCTGCTACCGCTGCCACAGAGAAGGTCACCCAGCACGTCGGTGCCTTTAAACAGCAAATCCTGGGTCCGAGGGCCAACACCCAGGAATAGACTCCTCAGGCCCCACAGACTGGAACCGCAGGTTGTGGGAGGAAGACCATACCTGTCCATCATATTGGACGGATCGCAATCCCTGCCCTGCTGGACACTGGATCTCAGGTAACCGTCAAAACCTGATGTTCTTTACAATAGATACTGGTCCAGTGACGGTCTCCACCCCAAACCCTGACTTTGCCGTATAACGCCTCTAATGGCCTCCCTCTTGACTTACTGGGGCTAAAAACGTAGATGTAAAAGTGGGAGAGTAAGCTAAAGGATCAGGGACTTCTTGTAGTAAAGACTGTTAAATGAGGAAAATGGGTTGAACGTGGTTTTAGGGCACTAACATTTTATAACTGTTTGGAGGAGGTTGTGTTTTTACTCCAACAGCTCGCCGAAGTTGCCAGACCAAGGCAAAAGGGAGTGATCCGGAAGGATACCGAACCCTGATTGCCAGCAGCAAGTGAGACTGACCGGTGGTGAGATTGGTAATGTAGGGTAACAGACCCGAACCCCCTTGTGATACCCCCAATGAGTGAAATGCTTATTTGGTGTAGAGCAGCAATAGGTCTAAGAGGAAAGAACTACCAAGCAGTAGTAAGCCCCATTGTTCAGAGCACAGACCTACACTCTTGACTGCAAGAGGGGTAGTGGAGGTAATAAGGGAGGTGCCAGTGCGTCTTCTCAACTGGGGAGAGGATGAAGTCAAATTACCACGTTATGCCACTGTTGCAATTACATGCTGTGGATAATAACTCCATTCACACCGACGGGGCCCTTAACCTCCCCCAAACAGTGGAGGATAACGGTCCACCACCCAGTGGAGGATTGGGGTCAGCAGCTCCATGTCGGGACAGACACCACTCCACCCACCAGAAACAAGGAGTATATCGAGTAGTTCAGGAGTATGCACAGGTATTCAGCAAACACCCATCGACTTTGGGAAAATTAAAGGGGTTCAACATCACATCCCCCCAGGCAATCATCCCCCCATTAAAGAACGTACAGGCCTATACCTCCACACACTACCAGAAAGCCAAGGAAATGTTGCGTGACATGAAGGAAGCAGGGGGTGAAAAGGATAGTTGCAGTCCCTGGGCACACCTCTAGTCCTAGTCAGGAAAAAGGATGGAAGCATGAGAATGTGTGTAGATAACAGACAAGTAAATCGCATTACACATAAAGATGCATACCCTTTACCACGCATTGAGGAATCCTTAGCTGCACTAAAAACTGCTAATTACTTTTCCACCCTTGACCTCACTAGTGGGTACTGGCAAGTAGCTGTGGCTGAGGAGGATCGGGAGAAGACGGCTTTCACCACCCCGATGGGACTCTGTGAGTTCGACAGGATGCCGTTTGGACTCAGCAGTGCCCTGGCACGTTCCAGAGAGTGATGGAGAGCTGCCTGGGACATCTCACTTTGAAACCGTGTTTGCGTACCTGGATGACGTAATTGTGTACTCCAAGACGTATGAAGATCACTTGAAGCACCTGGCGGAGGTATTCGAGTCACTGTCCAAGTATGGATGAAACTGAAGCCTTCAAAGTGCCATCTGCTCAAACAGAAGGTACAGTATCTGGGACATATTGTCAGCTCAGAAGGAGTAGCGCCAGACCCTGAGAAGATCACCGCCATCCAGAAATGGCCGAGCCGAAAAATCTCAAGGTGCGGCAGTTCCGGGACAGACAGGATACTACCGGAGGTTTGTGAAGGATACACCAAGAAAGCAGCGCCTCTGCAAGACCTCCTGGTGGGATAGTCCCTCAAGAACAGAAATTCTCCATTCCACTGGGAAAAGAACAGGCTGAGGCATTCAAGGAAATGAAGGAGATCCTGACAGGTGATGAAATCCTAGCCTATCCTGACTACAGCCAGCCGTTCCTGCTGTATACTGATGCCAGCAATGAAGGATTGGGAGCAGTCCTCAGTCAGAAGCAAAATGGCCTGGAGAAAGTCATCGCCTATGCTAGCAGGAAGCTCCGCCCGACCGAGAGGAACTCAAGAACTACAGCAGCTTCAAGTTGAGTTCCTAGCACTGGTCTGGGCTATCACGGAGAGGTTTAAGCACTACCTAGCCTCCAGCAAGTTCACTGCCTACACCGATAATAACCCTTGACGCATCTTGAAACAGCTAAGCTGGGAACCATGAACAGCGATGGATGGCTCGACTGTCAAACTACCAATTCACAATCAAGTACCGAGTGGGCCGCAAGAATGCCAACGCTGATGCCCTTACCTCACCACAGCTGGAAGGAGACTCAGGACAGTGATCCAGTTGTCAGCCGAATCAAGGAGCTGATAACTCAAGAAGGTTCCTCCTTGGAGAAGATGCGCCTCTACAAGCAAAGCAGCTGTGGAATGAGAGAAGCCGGTTGTTTATTACCGTGAGAAGCTGTGCCGGAGGTACGTCAACCCAAGGACCCATGAGATGGTATGGCAGATAGTAGTCCCCAGAGCAGACATCCAGATGGTGTTAGAAGCCTACCACGATCAAGCGGGACACTTTGGCTGGAAGAAGCTGGAGACCCTGTTGAAGTGTCGTTTCTATTGGGTGGGAATGCGCAGCTCCATCGAGAGGTGGTGCCAGAACTGTGGACCCTGTGGCCTCAGAAGAAAGGACTACAGCAGTCAGAAGGCACCTGCAACCCATCAAGACGACTCGTCCCTTGGAGATCGTGGCCCTGGACCATGTCAAGTTTGTCACCCAGCTGGTCAGGATACTCCTATGCCCTGACTATGGTGGATCACTACTCCAGGTTCCTGGTGGTCGCCCCTGTCAAAGATCTGACGGCAGAGACAGCAGCAAAGACGTTCCAAGCGTATTTCTGCAGACCACATGGATATCCTGAGCAGGTGCTAACTGACCAAGGCCCAGCCTTTGAAGCCGAATTGTTCAAAGAGTTCTGTCACTTGTACGGGTGTAAGAAGAAAAAGAACCACACCGTACCACCCCCAAACAAATGGTCTCTGTGAAAATATGAATCACATCGTCATTGACCTGCTGAAGACTGTACCGCTCGAAGAGAGAAATCGGTGGCCAGACTTACTACCTGACCTGGTAGACCTGTACAATCACATACCTGTGAGTTCCACCAATTGCACCCCAGCCTACCTCATGCGGGCAAGACCAGGAAAGCTGCCCATGATCTGGAGCTTGGTGTTGTAGAACCAGAAGCAGATGTGACTACTGAAGACTGGGACACAAACAGACAGGAACAGTACAGAAAAGTACAAGCCTGCGTTGAAGAAAGTCTCAATCGAGTAAGGGATAAACAAGAAGATCGCTACAACAAAAGTGCGCCAGCTGAACTTTTCGCACCTGGTGAAGTCGTACTGAAAAGAAAGAGGAGGGTACACAAACTCGACGATCAATGGGAAAGAGAGCCCTACATCATACAGAATTCAAGGTTTGACAACAAGAAAACGTGCATAATTAGCAAGGATGGAGGAAGAACGACTGCAACTGTATCCAGAGATCACCTAAAGTTGTGTCCGGATCCGTTAAAGCTTCAAGAAGAAGAACCTGTTGTCAATCAGGAAGAGCGTGATGAATCAGTCATACATACAGACTTAGGAGATTTCCCCGCGGATTGGCCCAGAATTGGAGAAGCTGTAATTATTCCCATACTTCAATTCTATCAACCTCAAAGAGAACCTCTACATCCAGTTGCACCAGTTGTTGCAGTAGATTCAGTTCCAGAAGATCCCGCTTCAGCAGAACCCCAAGAAGCAGCACCCCAAGAAGCGGAATCCCAAGAAGCTGAACCTCAGAAGAAGGATCCCCTGCAGAAGTTGAGCCAGTTCATCCAGCTCCCAGTATACTTGCCAGATCCCTAGAGAGGCTAAGGCAGTACTACAACTTACCTCACGCAGGGATAACAGGGTAACTGACACCTCACCTACCACTACACCACGTAGGTCAGTACGCATAACAAGAGGGCAATTACCTGTTAGGTACAGAGAGTAGGACCAACCCATGTAAATAATTATCTAGAACCATTGTATATAAATGTATATATTGTTGTTATAACATGCCTTAAAATACCGTTATTTATTAACCTATTTTTCCTTTTAATATTGAAACAAGTGGAATGGACATTATTTTTACTTGTTTTCTCTACCCTTTTTCAGCATCCTTTTTTCCAAAAGAGACTGGGACTTTTATGGTTGCTCAATTCCTCAATCCCTCATTGTGCTAATGTACATAGTTGTTTATTTACCAGTATGCAACAGTTCAAGAGTGCCTTACCTCCTGTAAAGGAAGAGTTATTTATACAATGTTTATTGTTCTTTGTTCTTGTATTTCAGCCCCGGAGTGTTGAGTTCTACTAGGGGGGAATGTGGAGCCCAGCTGTGACTGGATCCATATCTTCCAGAAGGGTGCACTGAAAGAAGATACCACCAGAGGTCATTATGCACATGCACACACGTCCATTTATCCCCAAAGACCACCAGAGGGAGCTGTGTTAGGCATATAAAAAGAAGAAGTTTAGTTTCAGTTTAGCTCAGTCTGCTAGTGGAGTTCAGCCAGCCACCTCAGAGAAGTCAGAGCAGCCATTTCTGAGAGTGCAGCCATCTCAGAGAGCTCAGTCCGTCTGCAGAAAGGGACGTGCAGAGCTGAAGTTAGTGAGGCTGCAGAGCTATTCAGTTCAGCAAGTGGAGTCTAGTAAGAGTGATACAGAGAAATCACTCCAGCCTAGTCAGAGCTGAATCTAGGAGTGTAGCTCAGTAGAAAGCGTGCCGACGCTTAGATAGCGGTGAAGAGGCAGCCCACCAACTGCCAGTGTGTGTGATCGTGTGAGGATCCAGGTAGGCCGAAGGCGAGTGGAAGGAGCAGCAACAGGGGTAGAAAAGCCTTTAGAGCTTACCTCAGCAAGTATTCACCGGACACCGGGGTCCGAGCCTATAGGGATCTCCACGACCCATTAGGAGAACACCGGAGTTCCTGGAGGACTACAAGTCCCAGGAGTACCACAGAGCTGATACGTAGCTGGATCAGGAGGACGGAGTCTAGCCGTGCACGGCAAATAGAGGCTGTGTGCTTCAAGAGGAGGTCCAATCACCAGATCAGCCAGGTGCAAGACGGAGACCAAGTTAGACCTAGCTACAAGCAGGTCAGGACTTTATCACATAAAGGCAGAGGACAGGAGGCCACACACCTACCAGTGGAGGAATCTGGATGTGCACCCTTTACCCTACAGCACTCCGGGAAGTGTCTGCAACATCTTCAGATAAAGGTACCAAAGTGACTTATGTGTGTGTCTCCCTTATTATCCCTAACTGCTGGGTCCCCGTCTGTCCTGCACCCCTGCACATCTATCTGCCCTGAAGGACTCAGCCTTACTTGTGGAAGGCCTAACATCTAGCTGCACAATATTAACCCTTCAGTGGATCTGCATAGCAGCGTGGTCATCCTGACCAGGCACCACAAGTGGCGTCACGAACCCCCATAGCATTATTCAAGTCACCTGTAAATATTCCCCATTACAGTGAGCCCCAGGGCCACGGACCGAGCCGTGTGCTGCCCGTGACATCCCCCATAGAAGTCGACTGGCTCGGTGCCGAGTACCCCACGGCCCTGGCGGGCGGCTCACGAACTCATTATGTTTCCTCCATCTCATGTATCTTCCCTACCCGATCTATCTATTATAGTAAATGGCATCACGATCTCTCCTGCACCTGAAATCCGCTGCCTCGGAGTAACTCTCGACTCTGCCCTGTCCTTCAAACCACACATCCAAACTCTTTCCACCTCCTGTCGCCTCCAACTTAAAACATTTCCAGAATCCGTCCCTTCCTCAGCCCTCAATCTACTAAAACTCTTGTGCATGCTCTCATCATCTCCCGCCTCGATTACTGCAACATCCTCCTCTGTGGCCTCCCCGTCAACTCTCTTGCACCACTCCAGTCTGTCCTCAACTCTGCTGCCTGACTAATCCTCCTCTCCCCTCGCTACTCCCCTGCTTCTCCCCTCAGCAAATCCCTCCACTGGCTCCCAATTCCCCAACGAATCCAGTTCAAACTACTAACACTGACTTACAAAGCCGTCCACAATCTGTCTCCTCCCTATATCTCTGAACTAATCTCCCAATATCTTCCTTCACGTAATCTTCGATCCTCCCAAGACCTCCTACTATCCTCCACACTTATTCGTTCCTCACACAACTGCCTCCAAGATTTCTCCCGAATATCCTCCATCCTCTGGAATTCCATGCCTCAACATGTACGATTATCCACCACCCTTGGATCCTTCAAACGGAACCTGAAAACCCATCTCTTCAGGAAAGCCTACAGCCTGCAATAACCATTCCGCCTCGCCGCCACAACCCGAGCTTCCGCCTCGCTGCCACCTCGCCGCCACCACCCGAGCTGCCGCCTCGCTGCCACCACCAGAGCTGCCGCCTCGCCGCCACCACTACCAGAGCTGCCGCCACCACCAGAGCTGCCACACCTCCGACCTTCTGTTTCTTCCCCATTATCCCGTAGAATGTAAGCCCGCAAGGACAGGGTCCTCTCCCCTCTGTACCAGTCTGTCATTGTAAATTTGTTTACTGTAAACGATATCTATAACTTTGTATGTAACCCCTTCTCATGTACAGCACCATGGAATTAATGGCGCTATATAAATAAATAATAATAATAGTAATAATATTAAAAAACACCTAACTTTGGCTAAAAGGTTCATAAATTTAACCTTTTTGCCAAAGTTGTGTCCCGGGTTGTGTAGTATGCAAAGTATATTATCTTTTTGCCAAAATTGTGTACTTGTAGGTTATCCCCTACAAGAGGGTTGCCCAACTCCAGTCCTCTAGGCCCACCAACAGATCAGGTTTTCAGGATTTCCTTTGTATTGCACAGGTGAGGCTATTATCACCTGAGCAATACAAAGGAAATCCTGAAAACGTGACCTGTTGTGTGCCTTGAGGACTGGAGATGGGAACCCTGCCCTACAATGTACACTTTTTTGGACAAAAGGTGAAATACTTATGTTAAAAAAAACAGCCAGGTACACAACTATGGCAAAAAGGTTACAGACAGTAGAAAACACACAAGAAGGTAGACAAGTTAACTTTTAAAGGTTTATTGTGGGTACTGAAATTTTTAAAACAACAAATACATTTATCACACTCTGTCATCCTGCCAGTCAACTCTACCTTCTGGTGACACAAAGTATTGGGCAAAGTGTTCCCTCATTCTTGAAACCGCGACTGTACTGCGAGTGGTAATGTTGCTGTAGTCGTGCAAAGTTGTTTCTTGATTGTAGTCCTCCATAGAAATCGGTTTCCTTGGTTAGGACAAAATTATGTAGGACCACGCACGCTTTAACAACATCATCCACAGTCTCGGTCTTCAAGTTAATTGCAGTCAAAAGGACACGCCATTTAGCTGTCATAATCTCAAAGGCACACTCCACCATCCGTCTGGCTCTTGTGAGGCGGTAGTTGAAAATTCTCTTGGTATGTGTTAATCCTCTGCTGGCGTACGGCTTCAAGAGGTGTTCGGACAGCTGGAATGCCTCATCACCTACACAAACGAATGGCATCGGTGGGCCTGAGGTTTGAGGCAGTGGCCTAGGGGGTGGAAACTGAAAATTGTTTTCGTACAGTTTACGGCCCATAGCACAAAGTTTAAAAACTTGAGAGTCATTGGACCGTCCATAAGACCCAATGTCCACCGCAATAAACTTGTACTCCGCATCTGCAATAGCCATGAGGACAACCGAAAAATATTTTTTGTAGTTGTAGAATTCTGATCCGGTTCCTGAAGGCTTTTGAATGCGGATATGTTTGCCATCAACAGCGCCCAGGCAATTGGGGAACTGGCAGATACATAGAAACTTGTCTGCTATTTCAAGCCACCGGTCTGTAGTTGGCTCTGGAAGAAATTCTCCAACCAAACAGTCCCACAGAGCACGACAAGTGTACTTTATTATCCCTGATAGCGTTGATATTCCCAGGCGGTATTGGAAATGGAGCGATGACAGAGTTTCGCCAGTTGCCAGAAATCTGAAAACAAAATAGAAAATACAAATTATTTCAGAAACACAGCATTACATACCAGAACTCAGCTATAACTATTGGAGATACCAAAAATAATAACATCAATGACAAACACTGTTTTGTAAAAAAATTTTGTCTACTGATATGGTTCCCTTGTTGTCCTGTGATGTTAAATAAATTATAAAATTACAAGTGTGCTCAAGCAAACAGATCCAATACATATAGCTTACCTTATAGTGACCATGAGACGCTCCGCCGGAGAAATCGAGAACCGACAATAGGTGTCCGATTTTTTTATTTGGTCTCCAACACGCTCCAGCAAATAGTCAAAGTTTTCTTTATTCATCCGCAGATAGGTAAAAAATTTCTCTGGATTTTCTCACAGCTCCATGTTCAGTGTACAGTCATGGCCAAAAGTTTTGAGAATGACACAAATATTAATTTTTACAAAGTCTACTGCTTCACTTTTTCTAATGGCAATTTGCATATACTCCAGAATGTTATAAAGAGTGATCAGCTTAACAGCAATTACTTGCAAAGTCAATATTTGGCTAGAAAATGAACTTTATCCCCCAAAACACATTTCAACATCATTGCAGCCCTGCCTTAAAAGGACCAGCTAACCTCTTTTCAGTGATTGCTCCATTAACACAGGTGTGGGTGTTGATGAGGACATGGCTGGAGATCAATCTGTCATGATTAAGAATGACACCACTGGACACTTTAAAAGGAGTCTGGTGCTTGGCATCATTGTTTCTCTTCTGTTAACCATGGTTATCTCTAAAGAAACACGTGGAGTCATCATTGCAATGCACAAAAATGGCCTAACAGGGAAGAGTATCGCAACTAGAAAGATTGCACCTCAGTCAACAATCTATCGCATCATCAAGAACTTCAAGGAGAGAGGTTCCATTGTTGCCAAAAAGGCTTCAGGGCACCCAAGAAAGACCAGCAAGCGCCAGGACCGTCTCTTAAAAGTATTTCAGCTGCGGGATCGGGCTACCAGCAGTGCAGAGCTTGCTCTGGAATGGCAGCAGGCAGGTGTGAGTGCATCTGCACGCACTGTGAGGCGGAGACTCTTGGAGCAAGGCCTGGTCTCAAGGAGGGCAGCAAAGAAGCCACTTCTCTCCAGAAAAAACATCATGGACAGACTGATATTCTGCAAAAGGTACAGGCAGTGGACTGCTGAGGACTGGGGTAAAGTTATTTTCTCTGATGAATACCCTTTTCGATTGTTTGGGACATCAGGAAAACGCCTCATTCGGAGAAGACAAGGTGAGCGCTACCACCAGTCTTGTCTCATGCCAACTGTTAAGCATCCTGAAACCATTCATGTGTGGGGTTGCTTCTCAGCCAAGGGAATCGGTTCTCTCACAGTCTTGCCTAAAAACACAGCCATGAATAAAGAATGGTACCAGAATGTCCTCCAATAGCAACTTCTCCCAACCTTCCAAGAGCAGTTTGGCGATCAACAATGCCTTTTCCAGCATGATGGAGCACCTTGCCATAAAGCAAAGGTGATAACTAAATGGCTCAGGGAACAAAACATAGAGATTTTGGGTCCATGGCCTGGAAACGCCCCAGATCTTAATCCCATTGAGAACTTGTGGTCAATCATCAAGAGACGGGTGGACAAACAAAAACCTAAAAATTCTGACAAAATGAAAGCATTGATTGTGCAAGAATGGACTGCTATCAGTCAGGATTTGGTCCAGAAGTTGATTGAGAGCATGCCAGGGAGAATTGCAGAGGTCCTGAAGAAGAAGGGTCAACACTGCAAGTATTGACTTTGTGCATTAACTCATTCTAACTGTCAATATAAGCTTTTGTTACTCATATGTTTGCAATTATTATATTTTTGTCTGTGATAAAAACATCTGTCAAACACACATAAAAACCAGAGGCAGCAGATCATGTGAAAATATAATATTTGTGTCATTCTCAAAACTTTTGGCCATGACTGTAGAATACACCCCACGAGTTAATCTCTGTGCTGTGATGGGTGGATCCACATACGGCGTCGTCTTCGCTGGCGCTGACGCATAATGCGCTGCTCGATCTTTCGCTCCTTCTCCATAACTATAAACCTCAAGCGATTCGCCTCCGCAGTAAAATCAACAAGATTCTTGAAGATATTGCCGATAATGACATACATGTTCGCCAATCACTTGCTACTTGCTCTTCTCTGCAACTTGCACCTTGCTCCTCTACAATTTGTCAAAGATGGGCTGTAGGAACAGTGTATATATAGGATTACAGTAGCCAATCATGTTTGGAACCCCAAAAAAGGGCGTTTTTAAAAACCGGATCCGGCGCATTCCGTCGAAAACGGATGCAAAACCGGATACACCGGATGAGACGGATCCGTTTTTTTCCGGAGCACAGAAACGGATCCGGCGAAACACCGGATGCGTCTCATCCAGTTTTACATACTAGTTGCCAGATGCGGTGCTGCGGCAAAATGCCGGGGGCGCTGTCAGGCGCAAAACGCATGTGTGAAAGAGGCCTTAGGCTGCGCAGGCTACACACAGTTGTATGAGCAACATATAGCCTGGTGATGTCATGTTGAGAACCCATTGAACACTATATATGTATCTGTATGTATGATGCATTATTTTTATCAATTAACAAAATACAAGAGAAATTTAAATTAAATCAATATTTGGTTACCTCCCCATTACCATTGTCAGGTTTTCTAAATACACTTGCACACAGTGTGGGCTTTTGCAGTATTAATAATAATAATCTTTATATAGCGCTAACATATTCCGCAGCGCTTTACAGTTTGCACACATTATCGTCGCTGTCCCCGATGGGGCTCACAATCTAGATTCCCTATCAGTATGTTTTTTGGAGTGTGGGAGGAAACCGGAGGAAACCCACACAAACACGGGGAGAACATACAAACTTCTTGCAGATGTTGTTCTTGGTGGGACTCGAACCCAGGACTCCAGCGCTGCAAGGCTGCAGTGCTATCCACTGAGCCACCGTGCTGCCACCAGGCTATGTTCGCATGTTGTGTTTTTGCCACATTTTTCCTGTCTTTTTTCTGCATGTTTTTCAATAAGAAATAGGATATTTTAGGCTGTGTACTCATTATTAATTTTTGGTGAATTTCTGATGCTGCACATTTTCACTGCACAAAAAGCACAGCTTCTTACAGCTCCAGAAAAGTGGATGTGATTTCTAGAAATCTGAAGCTCACTGAGCTTTTTTTTTACTCCGTGTAAACTGATCTGCAGTGCATGTTTCAAATGTGAATCATGTCAATTTATCTTGCCAGTACACTGAGAACTGAGGTTTATATGCAGATTTTCCACATAGAATTGCATTGGTAGTGAGAAATACTCAGGTAAAAAACTAATTTAATCCGCACATGACTTTATCAATAAAGTTTTGTTAAAGCCAAATACCATGAGGTATCACAAACAAAGCAGCTTTATTTAAAGCACAACGTACCAAGAACAGACAAAACGCATAAAGTCAGAAACGCCATAAAAATGCATGCAAGAAGATGCAATGAAAAAACACAAATAATCTGATTTATATAAGTCCAGAAATGCTGGAGAAAATCTGCAACATCAAAAACTATCTAAATACTCATGTAGGAACCTTAATGTCCCAGCAAAGTGAATGAGATTTCTGAAATCTGATGCATGTTGCTTGTTTTTTCCTTGCAGATTTGAAGCACTTTCATATCTGGCCCATGTCAATTCTTTCAGCATTTTTACAGCATTTTTCAATCATTCTGATTAACGGGAGAAATGCATCAAAAACACATAGAAAAAAAGCAGGAAAAACATTTGCATTGTAAGCAGCATTTTTCCTGCCAACACATCAGGATTTTCAGCAGAATTTTATGCTGTAAATTCTGAACGTGTCCACATAGTCCAGTTCATAAGTAATTAGACCAAACAGGTGATAATGCTCATCATTTTCATATGTAGCTTGTAGTCATTAACGGAAACAGCAGTGTATGAGGCCTAACACTGGTCAGGAAAAGCCCAACTCTGCCTCAAAAGGTGAGGTTATCGAAGAAAGTTTCATGTCACATCTCAGATATGATGGCATTACAGCAACGAGATACAAGGTAGTCATACTGCATCAGCAAGGTCTCGCCCAGGCAAAGATTTCACATCAGACTTGGTCTTCAAGATGTGATGTTCAAGCTCTTTTGAAGAAGCAACAAAAAATGGACAACATTGAGGACTGTAGACGCAATGGTCAAGTAAGGCCTCTTTCACACATCCGTTTTGCGCCTGACGGCGTGCTCCGGCATTTTTTTGTCCAACGCATCCGGCGAAATGTAATGCCGGATGCGTTTTTTTTCCATAGTGCCGGATGGCGCCGCATGTCCCTGCGGCGTGTCTGGTTTTTGCCGGATCCGGTGTCTGGTCACCATCCGGCGTCTGGCAAAAACGTTGCATGTCACGTTTTTTGTCTGCGGCGAAAAAGCCGGAAGCGCCGGATCCGGCGCTTCCGGCTTTTGTTACAATGAAAGTCTATGAACGCCGCAATGCGGCGGATCCGGCAAAAGCCGGATCCGGTGGCCGGATCCAGTTTTTTAATTGAGATACCAGCCCACAGCAAACATATAAAAAAGCATGCAGTGGGACATCAGACATACCATGCACAAGAGCTCAATAGAAAGAAGACCACAACCAGAGCCACAGCACCATTTCCACAGCCAGCACCATTTCCGCAGCCAGCACCAGGATCCGCAGCCAGCACCAGTTCCGCAGCCAGCACCAGTTCCGCAGCCAGCACCAGGATCCGCAGCCAGCACCAGTTCCGCAGCCAGCACCAGGATCCGCAGCCAGGCAATGGAGCGCCAGGACAACAGAAGGTAAATATGACATCCCCCCACCCCAAATTTTACAACGCATCTGTCACCAATGCTGCCTGAGCTACTGCATTTTTTTTGCACCCTGGTATATTTTCAAATTCATGTTTTTGCTGTGATGGGGTTGGTTCCCCTGGTACTGTATGAAATGTTAATATATTTCCGCTGATGGGGTGGGTCCCCCTGGTAGTGTTTCAAATATGCATGTTTTGGAAGTGATATTGTGTATCCCCTGCTACTGTAGTGAATGTGTTTCATTGATAATGTGGATCTACTGGTACTGTTTTTTTGGGCTGTGATGGGGTTGGTCCTCCTGCGACAATATGAGATGTGCATGTTTTTCTATCATAATGTTGATCTACTGTATTTTTTTTTTCAAAATTTTTTTTTGCTGTGATGTGGTTCGTCTTCCTGCGACAATATGAAATGTGCATGTTTTTCTATCATAATGATGATCTACTGTATTTTTTTAAAAAACTTTTTTTTTGCTGTGATGTGGTTGGTCTTCCTGCGACTATCTGAAATGTGCATGTTTTTCTATCATAATGTTGATCTAGTGTTTTATTTTTTTAAAAATTTTTTTGCCTGTGATGGGGTTGCTTCTGCTACTATCTGAAATGTGCATGTTTTTCTTTCATAATGTTGATTTAATTTTTTTATTTTTTTTTTGCCTGTGATGGGTTGCTCCTCATGCTACTATCTGAAATGTGCATGTTTATCTATCATAATGTTGATCTATTGTTTTATTTTTTTATTTTTTTTGGCCTGTGATGGGGTTGCTCCTCATGCTACTATCTGAAATGTGCATGTTTTTCTATCATAATGTTGATCTACTGTATTTTTTTTTTTTGCCTGTGATGGGGTTGCTCCTCATGCTACTATCTGAAATGTGCATGTTTTTCTATCATAATGTTGATCTACTGTATTTTTTTTTTTTGCCTGTGATGGGTTGCTCCTCATGCTACTATCTGAAATGTGCATGTTTTTCTATCATAATGTTGATCTATTGTTTTATTTTTTAAAATTTTTTGGCCTGTGATGGGTTGCTCCTCATGCTACTATCTGAAATGTGCATGGTTTTCTATCATAATGTTGATCTACTGTATTTTTTTTTATTTTTTTTTTGCCTGTGATGGGGTTGCTCCTCATGCTACTATCTGAAATGTGCATGTTTTTCCATCATAATGTTGATCTATTGTTTTATTTTTTTTAATTTTTTGGCCTGTGATGGGGTTGCTCCTCATGCTACTATCTGAAATGTGCATGTTTTTCTATCATAATGTTGATCTATTGTTTTATTTTTTTAAATTTTTTGGCCTGTGATGGGGTTGCTCCTCATGCTACTATCTGAAATGTGCATGTTTTTCTATCATAATGTTGATCTAGTGGTTTTTTTTTTTATTTTTTTTTGCCTGTGATGGGGGTTGCTTCTCCTGTTACTATCTGAAATGTGCATGTTTTTCTATCATAATGTTGATCTATTGTATTTTTTTTTTTTTTTTTTGCCTGTGATGGGGTTGCTCCTCATGCTACTATCTGAAATGTGCATGTTTTTCTATCATAATGTTGATCTATTGTTTTATTTTTTTAAATTTTTTCGCCTGTGATGGGGTTGCTCCTCATGCTACTATCTGAAATGTGCATGTTTTTCTATCATAATGTTGATCTACTGTATTTTTTTTTTACATTTTTTTTGCCTGTGATGGGGTTGCTCCTCATGTTACTATCTGAAATGTGCATGTTTTTCTATCATAATGTTGATCTATTGTTTTATTTTTTAATTTTTTTTTGCCTGTGATGGGGTTGCTCCTCATGCTACTATCTGAAATGTGCATGTTTTTCTATCATAATGTTGATCTAGTGTTTTTTTTTTTTTTTTTGCCTGTGATGGGGGTTGCTTCTCCTGCTACTATCTGAAATGTGCATGTTTTTCTATCATAATGTTGTTGTTTTTTTTTTTTTACATTTTATTTTTTTTGGATGGGGTGGTTCCCCCTGGTACTGTATCAAGTGTGCATTTTTTGCAGTGATAGGGTGGTTCCCCTGGTACTGTTTATGGGTCCAATTAATGACGGGATGTTGTGTTCCGTACAACATAAAGCTCAATCCTGTCCATGTTTGAATCTTATATTTTAAAACAGGGACAATCAATACATATAAACACAGTTCCTTTTTGTCTGTTTATTCCACAGCAGAAGATTTGAAAGGGAGGAGGCGGCAGCAGCTGAAGCTGCATCAGCACGCGCACAGGACATCCTGGATGCTAGGAGGGCAGCCAGCAGACAGTAAATATGACATCCCATTTCCCTAAAAATGACATGTTTGTTTTTCTCTTTCAGCCAGGGACAAGGAATAAACATATATTCACTGTCCCTTTTTGTGTCCTTACTCAACAGCAGAAGACGTCAACGAGAGGCGGCGGCGGCTGCAGCAACAGTTGAAGAGAGGGGAGGAGATGACATCCAAGCTCGGAGGATAGCCAGCAGAAAGTAACTATGACATCCCCCATTTTGCTCTAAATTACATGTTTGTTTTTCTTTCAGCCATGGACAAGGAATAGTATATTCACTGTCCCTTTTTACTCAACAGCAGAAGACTGCAAAGACAGGCAGCGGCGGCGGAGGCGGCAGCAGCAGCAAGCCGAGAGGAGAGACGGGCACAGAGGACAGCTAGCAGAAAGTAAATATTACATCCCCCATTTACCTAAAAAATAACATGTTTGGGGGTCTCATGGTGAGCAGGACGTGTGTCTCAAGAGCTCCTGAGGTATTTCCTACATCGCAACAAAATCAGCAGCATCTTAAGCCAGAATCATTTATTCTATCAAGAATCAGCTTTATCTCCCCTAAAGCCTTACAAAGCACCTCTACCGCTACAAAAGACTCATTTTTGGAGCCTTCACAACCTGCGGCCTACTGAGGCCTAATTGCGGCCTATCCACGCGGCCATAGGCCTGCGGCCCTCAGGCTTCAGTGCTTGGCCTCCTCCGTCTGGACCCGTGACACCCAGACACAAGGAAAGTGTCTTCCAAAAGCCGGGTGCCTTGTACCTGACGGTGAGTCCCGGCTACTCCAGCGTGCCAATTATCCTCCAGCGCTCACAGGCCTTACCCGAGGTCCGCCGCGACTCCCTGCCTCTGTCGGTCGCTGCCCGGGTGTCCATCTGACAGCCCTTGCCGGCGCCTGGCGTCCGGTCTTCGCCTGGGGCCCCTTGCACGAGTCCGGCTGTTCCAGAGCGGAGGCCCGCGTTGCCTCGAGCGGAGGAGACGCCGGCGCGACACTTCGCGCCACCCATCTGCTTGTTGTGCGGTGCTCCCTGGCGGCGGCGCCGGCCCTTATCCCTCGCTGCGGTGGGGGGCCGCCCTGGGGCCTTTGTCTTCCACCCTCCATTAAAACACCAGCACCCACCTCACCTGGTCTCTGGGGCGCTCGCCGCGGCCCACAGGATCCACAGCCACCGGCTACAACCACCATCACTACCGCCGTCTAGCGGCTCCAGCCTTCACGGGACCGGTGATCGCTGCCGGGAGTCCTCTGCACAGATCCGGCTGCTCCGGTGGCGGGGTCCCCTCTGCGACAAGGTACGGTCGTCGACACTTGCGGCGGTCGCTTGCTTGCAGCTGGCCGCTCCAGGCGGAGGCCGCTGTCTCCTCGCTCCGTGGCCGTGACGCACAGCCTTGTCGCATTACTACGGAGACCTGACTGTCAACGCTGCACTGGCCTGTTTGCGCTGTATTGTGGCCTTCCACCAAGCACTCAATCTCACCGGGAGACCCCCCTTGTTACGGGCATGACCTGGGTCCCTCCACTCAGACTTGGCTGCAGCAACCACAGAACTTCGTTACGCAGAAGTAATCTTTATTACTGCTTATACATAGACGCTCAGACTGGTAGGGACCTGCAAATGATGGGCCTGGTCTTTTAGACTGGACGGTCTACCCCCCACGCTTTCTCAAAAGTATTAAGAGGAGTCTTCCGGGAGGCGGAGCCAAGGATTGGTCGCTTTTTAACGGAACTCCCCGTTGGCCCATTATCATCGGTGGCTATCCCTCAATTTGTGAGAGGAGTAATAGCCTCAATCAGCGGGGGAATACCTGGACGGGGGGCTTGTCTATCAGGCCTGCCTCTCCGGACTCCTCGGAGGCTCCGGGCGCGGGGGTCGCCATGCAGCGTGATACGGGCCGAGTGCCAGCTGCTCTATACGCTCTATACAGGAGATACAGGCTACATACCAGATTCTAATGTAACGTTTCTTGACTGAGACATCACCGCCTTCTATCTTCTCACCAATGTCGCTGAGTATGGATAAATTTGTGGGACAAACAATCTAAAGGAGGCCGTGCCTCTACCCGAAACCAACAAGGCTCATTCTCGCCTAAATCTACTTCTGATACCAGTAGTGAGACTTCTCATTCAATTGTGGATGCCATCATGGATCGCCTTATGCCCGAAATCGACTCTAGATTGCCACTCTTCAAACTTCAATAGACTCAATAATATCACAAGTTAATAATCAGGGCACTCGCCTAGATGAAGCTGAACAACGTATCTCTGATCTGGAGGAGGTTACCAAGGAAATGGCAGAACGTCGGGAAAAGAGAAAGTCGTCACTGAGCTTAAATCCAAAGTGGATCACTTAGAAAACCGATCTAGACGCAATAACTTGAAACTGATAGGACTACCTGAGTCCATTCTTCCCTCTGATTTGATAAAATTAACATCTGAGTGGCTGCCGGGAGCCTTGGACATTCAATTAACATCTGGATCAATGGTGGTAGAGAGAGCTCACAGAATAGGCCCGCAGAGGGGTAAGGACAATGATAGACCCAGACCGGTGATATTCAAGGTCCTTGACTTCCAAGACAAAATTTGTCTACTCAATGCTTACAGGAAGAAAGCGCATCTATCCTACGAAGGGCACAAAGTTCTGATGTTTCAGGACTATTCGGCCATGGTGATGACCAGACGCAGGGCCTTCAACCCGGTGTGTAAGTTGCTGACCGACAAAAATATTAGGTTTGGCCTACAATACCCAGCGATACTGCGCTTCAATCTATCTGGGAAAAACTGGGCTATCGACGACCCGGTGAAGGCTCTGGAGATTGTCCGGGATATTTCCCAACCACCATGAGCAAGATATAGAGTGCCTTACTCAGTGACAATACCATGAATCACATAAGGTGATGTCAACTGACATCTGTTGGTTATGTTGTTTTTTATTACTGTATTTTTACCTCTGCGTCTAGCGTTGGGATGCAGGTTTGGGGGAAATGTTGAATGTGACACACAGTTATGTGTTTTGTGGGAGGGGGAGGTTTTTTGGGGATGGAGTCTCTGCATTCGATTTCAGGTATTCATTTTTCCAGGGATTCTAATGCCTACTCGCTGGGATGGGCAGGGATCCTATTTTTATGTAACAGTCATATCTTATCATAATCCCCGCATTGGAGTGGGTTAATGGTAGATATCAACAAGCAAAAAATGTCCGCTATGACATCTCTCCTTTGGTGTTCTTGGAATGTCAATGGCATGAATTCCCCGGTCAAGAGGAAAAAAAATTTTAAATTATTTACATCAAAAAAATTTTCATATTGTACTTTTGCAGGAGACTCACTGGGTGAAGGGCAATCATCCGGGGTTCTCTAGCAAAAAATTTGTGTTATGTGCAGAGGCTTCTTTTACTAAAAAACAGAGGGGGGTCGCTATTATGATAAACAGGAATATTGACCATGAGATAGTGGATGTGTTAGAAGATCCTTCAGGGAGGTTTGTTTGCGTTAAGCTGGTTATAGAGGGACAACCTACAGTGTAATAAATATTTATGCGCCAAATTCGTCGGATCCGCTCTTTCGGGCTAATGTGCTAAAACAAATCGCAGGATGGGACACCTCCCATATGATTGTGGGCGGTGATTTTAATGAGGTACACGACATCGAAATGGATAGATCTAACTCTCAATCTCCTCTTATACCTACGCAGGGGAAACTGATACAATCTTTTTTAGATCACTTGGGATTGTTGGATGTCTGGAGAGTACAACACCCTGTTGAGAGAGACTACTCTCATTATTCACATGTTCATAACTCCCATGCTAGAATTGATTATTGGTTGTTGAGCCCCTCACTCTTGCCAAGAATCACACATACCAAAATTCTGAACGTGTACATCTCAGATCATGCACCGATAACGTTCAGCCTAAAACTAACTAAACCAATCTATTCTCATAGAAAATGGAGGTTCCCGTCATACCTATATCACTCAGATGATTTTAAAAAATTCATACAACTCTCATGGGACATGTACAAATCAGACAACCAAATACATTGTGAAACACCAATTCTATTCTGGGATACCTCCAAAGCTGTGCTGAGAGGGCAAATAATTGCGTTTATAAGCCATAAAAAAAAAACAGTTGCAGGAGCGGCCTTGGCAACGCAGAGGGCTTTAACCCTAGCATATAAAAATTTTAAACTTAATAATTCACCCCTCACGAAAAAACAATATACCGAAGCAAAGGAGTCGGCGGAGGCACTGGCTCATGAATGGGCCACTTATAGTATTGATCTTCAAAAGCACAAATTTTTTAAATGGGGCAATAGACCTGGCAAATTACTTGCATCTCTCACCAGACCATACAGAAAGGCCACAAGGATTCACAAAATCGGACCAAAGAGGGCAGAGTGTTGACAGAAAATGAAGAGATTGTAGAGGAATTTAGATCTTTTTTTGGTTCTCTGTACAAAGCGGAGAAAAGAGAGGGGGATGATATTCTAAATTTTATGCAAACAGAGGTGGCACCCCTACTAACAGAGGAACACAGAGAAATCCTTAATGCTCATTTATCCCCTTCAGAAGTTATCCAAACTATCAGCTCCTTGAAGCTCGCTAAATCTCCTGGCCCTGACGGGTATAGTAATAAATTTTACAAAATATTGGGTGCAGTATAGGGACACATCTTTGTGATGTCTTTAATCAGTTGGTTCGATCGGGGCAGCTCCCGGACCAATTCAATGAAGCAGACATAATAGTGCTCCCCAAGCCGGGCAAAGATCCTTCACTAGTGGAAGGATATAGACCAATCTCGCTTTTAAACTCCGACTTTAAAATCTTCACTAAAATACTAGCAAATAGAGTGCAAAAAATAATCCCCAACCTGATATTGCCTCAACAAATTGGGTTTGTCCACGGTAAATCCATAACATACAACATACGGACGGCTTTGGGAGCTATCTCCCATGGAAAATCTCATGGCTGTTTAGAGTCTATTGTGGTCAGCCTGGATGCTGACAAAGCGTTTGACAGGGTCGCATGGGATTATCTCCTCGACATCCTGGAGTTTAGAAACTTTGGTCCATGGTTCTGTGAGGCGATAAAGTTGATATATAAAAGTCCGGTGTCCAGGCTGGCCATAAATGGCACGCTCTCTTCCACATTTCAAATCCAGAGAGGAACGCGTCAGGGCTGCCCCTTGTCGCCTCTGCTTTTTAACCTTGCTTTAGATCCTTTACTTAGAACCCTCCAAAATTCTTCAATATATAGGGGCATAGAGGTACGCTCCACATCACTCAAAATTGCGGCATTTGCCGACGATATACTTCTATTCATCTCCAATCCCAATGCGCAATACCAATTATCATGGAGGCCCTAAATCACTTTGGCAAATGCTCAGGCTTTAAAATAAATTATAACAAATCAGAGGCCTTGGCTCTGTTTAAACAAGGAAAATTAAATAACTCGACACTTCCCTTCCAATGGAGCACATCATCTATCAAATACTTGGGTGTCCATCTCCCGGCAGATTTGAAGTCCTTATGCCACATTAATATTAGACCCCTAATTACGTCCATACTTCACCTTCTAAATTCCTGGAAATATTTTACTTTATCTTTTTCCGGAAAATGTCATTTAATTAAGATGATATTTCCAAAACTATTGTATATTTTCCAAACATTACCTATTTTGTTGACACGCGCTTGTGGAGCCCAGCTGCGACTGGATCCATATCTTCCAGAAGGGTGCACTGAAAGAATATATCGCTAGAGGTCATTATACACATTCACACACGTTCACTTATCCCAAATACCACCAGAGGGAGCTGTTTAGACATATAAAAGAAGTTGCACATAGGAAGTTTCAGTTCAGTTCAGTGCAGCCACCTCAGAGAGTTCAGTCACCTCAGAGAGCTCAGTCGGTCTGCAATAAGGTGAAGTGCAGAGCTGAGATTAGAGAGGCTGCAGAGCTATTCAGTTCAGAGAGTGGAGTCTAGTAAAGAGTGGAACAGAAACCACTCCAGCCTAGTCAGAGCTGAATCTAGGAGTGCAGCTCAGTGAGAAAGCGTGCCGACGCTTAGAGAGCGGTGAAGAGGCAGCCCACCAACTGCCAGTGTGTGATCGTGTGAGGATCCGGGTAGGCCGAAGGCGAGTGGAAAGTTAATGAGACAGAGGCGCCCCTATAGCTCATCTCAGCAAGTATTACCGGACACCGGGGTCCGAGCCTATAGGGATCTCCACGACCCATTAGGAGAACACCGGAGTTCCTGGAGGACTACAAGTCCCAGGAGTACCACAGAGCTGATACGTAGCAGGATCAGGAGGACGGAGTCTGGCCTGATCAGCCATAAAAGACCCTGTCCATTCAGAGAGAAGGTCCAACCACAAGGTCAGCCAGGTACAAGACGGAGACTAAGCTAGGCCCAGCTACACACAGGCCAAGACTTCATTACAAAAAGGCAGAGAACAGGAGGCCACACACCTACTCAGTGGAGGAATCTGGATGTGCACCCTTCACCCTACAGTGCTCCGGGGAGTGCCTGCAACATCTTCAGTAAAGGTACCAAAGTGACTTATGTGTGTGTCTACCTTATTGCCCTGACTGCCGGGTCCCCGTCTGTCCTGCATTCCTACACATCTATCTGCCCTGGAGGAGAACTCAGCCTTACTTGTGGAAGGCTTAACATCTAGCTGCACAATATTAACCCTTCAGTGGATCTGCATAGCAGCGCTGGTCACCCTGACCAGATACCACAAGTGGCGTCACGAATCCCCATACCAATACTCAATTCACCTGTAAATATCCCACATTACAGTGAGCCCCAGGGCCACGGACCGAGCCGTGTGCTGCCCGTGACATCCCCCATAGAAGTCGACGGGCTCGGTGCCGAGTACCCCACGGCCCTGGCGGGCGGCTCATCTGTTTCTGGCGTCACGAACAGGATTTCGTGCCCTGCAGCAACGGAGTAACTTGTGCCCGTTGCCACCGGGTACTGTGTGCCTCACTAAAAGACTGTGTTATGTATGTGGTGAAGATTGCCCGCCATTGCCTGCCATTTACAGCGCCACGGCGCGAAAACTAGTGGGCGTACCTGCAAAAGCGCGCTGAGTCCTGGACACGCCCCCAACGCTGACGCGGCGGCAGGTCCTGTGAGAGCTTCAGTGAATGCTCTGACGTCAGAGCGCCAGCGACGCAGGTCCTGCTACACCGCTGTGTCCTGCAGAGCTGCAGCCTTCAGAGAAGGTAGGCCACTCTTAACTAGGGGGGCGCAGACATGTCGCAGCCGCAAGCTGATAGCGCGGCCGAGGGCGACCGCTCCAATGACTTACCCACCGGCGCTGCCGCACAGGCTGGAAATGCTGGCCCCTCACCTGGTCCTGTGGCCCCGATAGTACCGCTAACGCTGCCATACATGCCTGGAGCGAAGTGGCTCCTAGTACAGCGGCAAGCCAGGACACCCTGTCAGGTTCAGCGAAAAATATGCAGCATAATGGACATGTACCTCCGAGTTCCCATTGCTCTGGAGGGCGACTCATCTCTTTTTCTGGCGTCACGAACAGGATTTCGTGCCCTGCAGCAACGGAGTAACTTGTGCCTCACTAAAAGACTGTGTTTTGTATGTGGTGAAGATTTCCCGCCATTTGCCCGCCATTGCCCGCCATTTACAGCGCCACGGTGCGAAAAACTAGTGGGCGTACCTGCAAAAGCGCGCTGAGTCCTGGACACGCCCCCAACGCTGACGCAGCGGCAGGTCCTGTGGAGAGCTTCAGTGAACGCTCTGACGTCAGAGCGCCGGCGACGCAGGTCCTTCTACATCGCTGTGCCCTGCAGAGCTGCAGCCTTCAGAGAAGGTAGGCCACTCTTAACTAGGGGGGCGCAGACATGTCGCAGCCGCAAGCTGATAGCGCGGCCGAGGGCGACCGCTCCAATGACTTACCCACCGGCGCTGCCGCACAGGCTGGAAATGCTGGCCCCTCACCTGGTCCTGTGGCCCCGATAGTACCGCTAACGCTGCCATACATGCCTGGAGCGAAGTGGCTCCCTCAGTACAGCGGCAAGCCAGACACCCTGTCAGGGTTCAAGCGAAAAATATGCAGCATAATGGACATGTACCCTATAACAGAAAAGCAGAGAGCTGCAGTGGTAGTGGGACAATTGACTGGTGCTGAAGAGAGAGAAGTAGAGACTTGGACAGCTGCAGACCAGGAATCAGTGCTTGCAATTTTCTTAAAGCTACAGGCTATCTTTGAGGACCGCACTGAAACAGATCTCCGGATGAGGTTTTACCAATGCTCCCAGAAACTAGATGATAGCATTAGGGACTATGCCTGCCGACTACAAGGGGTCCTGCGAGCTCTCAAACAAGTTAACCCCATGAGTGTCTCCAATGAAAATAAAATGTTAAAGGAACAATTTATACGGGGACTGAGGTCCCAAGCTGAAAGCAGGACTGTACACTGGTGGTCCTTGGATCATCCTGACGCTACCTTTGATGCCCTTAAGGATATGGCTATAAAAGGACTGCGACCCCTGGAGATGCCCGAGATGGCAACCCAGTGTCACCCGGGTGAAGCCACTCTAAAGCCAGCAGCATCCACCTTTTCCCCGCTGGTTGCGGAAGCCAAAACGCAGGTGGCGCCCCCTACTGAGCTGGACTGGTCTGCGCTCAGAAGTGCGCCAGCTGACCAAAAACCTGGCCACTGTAATGAGTGCCCTGCAACTGCCGACGGAGGAAGAAGGAAAGATCCTGCTAGCTGACTGCCCAGAGGATGTCCCTTGGATGAACCGGAGGAGAAGGAGGACGTCGCCCCACCGGAGGAGGACAACGCCACCTCCAGGAAGGACCCGCGACCAGCATCATCCTTGCCGAGAGATCATCTGCTACCGCTGCCACAGAGAAGGTCACCCAGCACGTCGGTGTCCTTTAAACGAGCAAATCCTGGGTCCGAGGGCCAACACCCAGGAATAGACTCTTCAGGCCCCTCAGACTGGAACCGCAGGTTTGTGGGAGGAAGACCATACTTGTCCATCATATTGGATGGGATCGCAATCCCTGCCCTGCTGGACACTGGATCTCAGGTAACCGTCATACCTGATGTTCTTTACAATAGATACTGGTCCAGTGACGGACTCCAACCCCCAAACCCTGACTTTGCAGTATACGCCTCTAACGGCCTCCCTCTTGACTTACTGGGGGCTAAAAATGTAGACGTAAAAGTGGGGAGAGTGGAGCTAAAAGATCAGGGACTTCTTGTAGTGAAGACTGTTAATGAGGAAAATGGGTTGAATGTGGTTTTAGGCACTAACATTATTAGTAACTGTTTGGAGGAGGTTGTGTTTTTACTCCACCAGCTCGCCGATGTTGCCAGACCAAGGCAAAAGGGAGTGATCCGGAAGGAGATCCGGACCCTGATGTGCCAGCAGCAAGTGAAACTGACCGGTGGTGAGATTGGTAATGTACGGGTAACAGACCCGAACCCCATTGTGATACCCCCAATGAGTGAAATGTTTTATTTGGTGTAGAGCAGCAATAGGTCTGAGAGGACAGAACTACCAAGCAGTAGTAGAGCCCCATTGTTCAGAGCACAGACCTACACTCTTGACTGCCAGAGGGGTAGTGGAGGTACATAATGGGAGGGTGCCAGTGCGTCTTCTCAACTGGGGAGAGGATGAAGTCAAATTACCACGTTATGCCACTGTTGCTAAGTTACATGCTGTGGATGATAACTCCATTCACACAACGGAGCCCTTAACCTCCCCACAACCAGTGGAGGATAACGGTCCGACCACCCAGGTGGAGGATTGGTGTCAGTAGCTCCATGTCGGGACAGACACCACTCCAGCCCACCAGAAACAAGGAGTATATCGAGTAGTTCAGGAGTATGCACAGGTATTCAGCAAACACCCACTCGACTTTGGAAAAATTAAAGGGGTCCAACATCACATCCCCACAGGCAATAATCCTCCCATCAAAGAACGGTACAGGCCTATACCTCCAGCACACTACTAGAAAGCCAAGGAGATGTTGCGTGATATGAAGGAAGCAGGGGTGATAAGGGATAGTTGCAGTCCCTGGGCAGCACCTCTAGTCCTAGTCAGGAAAAAGGATGGAAGCATGAGAATGTGTGTAGATTACAGACAAGTAAATCGCATTACACATAAGGATGCATACCCTTTACCACGCATTGAGGAATCCTTAGCTGCCTTAAAGACCGCTAATTACTTTTCCACCCTTGACCTCACTAGTGGGTACTGGCAAGTAGCTGTGGCTGAGGAGGATCGGAAGAAGACGGCTTTCACCACCCCGATGGGACTCTGTGAGTTCGACAGGATGCCGTTTGGACTCAGCAGTGCTCCTGGAACGTTCCAGAGAGTGATGGAGAGCTGCCTGGGACATCTCAACTTTGAAACTGTGTTGCTGTACCTGGACGACGTAATTGTGTACTCCAAGACGTATGAAGATCATTTGAAGCACCTGGCGGAGGTATTCGAGTCACTGTCCAAGTATGGGATGAAACTGAAGCCTTCAAAGTGCCATCTGCTCAAACAAAAGGTACAGTATCTGGGACATATTGTCAGCTCAGAAGGAGTAGCGCCAGACCCAGAGAAGATCACCGCCATCCAGAAATGGCCGGAGCCGAAAAATCTCTAGGAGGTGCGACAGTTCCTGGGACTGACAGGATACTACCGGAGGTTTGTGAAGGATTACACCAAGAAAGCAGCGCCTCTGCAAGACCTCCTGGTGGGACAGTCCCTCAAGAGCAGAAATTCTCCATTCCACTGGGGTAAAGAACAGGCTGAGGCATTCAAGGAAATGAAGGAGATCCTGACAGGTGATGAGATCCTAGCCTATCCTGACTACAGCCAGCCGTTCCTGCTGTATACTGATGCCAGCAATGAAGGATTGGGAGCTGTCCTCAGTCAGAAGCAAAATGGCCTGGAGAAAGTCATCGCCTATGCAAGCAGGAAGCTCCGCCCGACCGAGAGGAACCCAGAGAACTATAGCAGCTTCAAGTTGGAGTTCCTAGCACTGGTCTGGGCCATCACAGAGAGGTTTAAGCACTACCTAGCCTCCAGCAAGTTCACTGCCTACACTGATAATAACCCCTTGACGCATCTTGAAACAGCTAAGCTGGGAGCCATGGAACAACGATGGATGGCTCGGCTGTCAAACTACCAATTCACAATCAAGTACCGAGTGGGCCGCAAGAATGCCAACGCTGATGCCCTATCCAGGATGCCTCATGAATCGGACTCAGAAGAAGTGGATGATCTGGAAGAGATTGAACTACCTGCCTTTCACAGGAATGGGATGATCCACGAGCAACAAGCCTGCAGGAGGCCGCGTGGTAAGACGTTAAATCCTTTACCCCACCACAGCTGGAAGGAGACTCAGGACAGCGATCCAGTTGTCAGCCGTATCAAGGAGCTGATAACTCAGGAAGGTTCCTCCTTGGAGAAGGATTCGTCTCCGCAAGCAAAGCAGCTGTGGAATGAGAGAAGCCGGTTGTTTATCTACCGTGAGAAGCTGTGCCGGAGGTACGTCAACCCAAGGACCCATGAGATGGTATGGCAGATAGTAGTCCCCAGAGCAGACATTCAGATGGTATTGGAAGCCTACCATGATCAAGCGGGACACTTTGGCTGGAAGAAGCTGGAGACCCTGTTGAAGTGTCGTTTCTATTGGGTGGGAATGCGCAGCTCCATTGAGAGGTGGTGCCAGAACTGTGGACCCTGTGGCCTCAGAAGAAAAGACTACAGCAGTCAGAAGGCACCCCTGCAACCCATCAAGACGACTCGTCCCTTGGAGATCGTGGCCCTGGACCATGTCAAGTTGTCACCCAGCCGGTCAGGATACCCCTATGCCCTGACTACGGTGGATCACTACTCCAGGTTCCTGGTGGTCGCCCCTGTCAAAGATCTGATGGCAGAGACAGCAGCAAAGACGTTCCAAGCGTATTTCTGCAGACCACACAGATATCCTGAGCAGGTGCTAACTGACCAAGGCCCAGCCTTCGAGGCTGAATTGTTCAAAGAGTTCTGTCACTTGTACGGGTGTAAGAAGATAAGAACCACACCGTACCACCCCCAAACCAATGGTCTCTGTGAGAAGATGAATCACATCGTCATTGACCTGCTGAAGACTGTACCACTCGAGGAGAGAAATCGGTGGCCAGACCTACTACCTGACAAGGTAGATCTGTACAATCACATACCTGTGAGTTCCACCAATTGCACCCCAGCCTACCTCATGCGGGCAAGACCTGAAAAGCTGCCCATGGATCTGGAGCTTGGTGTTGTAGAACCAGAAGCAGATGTGACTACTGAAGACTGGGACACAAACAGACAGGAACAGTACAGAAAAGTACAGGCCTGCGTTGAAGATAGTCTCAATCGAGTAAGGGATAAACAAGAAAATCACTCCAACAAAAGTGCGCCAGCTGAACCTTTCGCACCTGGAGAAGTCGTGCTGAAAAGAAAGAGGAGGATACACAAACTCGACGATCAATGGGAAAGAGAGCCCTACATCGTACAGAATTCAAGATTTGACAACAAGAAAACGTGCATAATTAGCAAGGATGGAGGAAGAACGACTGCAACTGTATCCAGAGATCACCTAAAGTTGTGTCCAGATCCGTTAAAGCTTCAGGAAGAAGAACCTGTTGTCAATCAGGAAGAGCGTGATGAATCAGTCATACATACAGACTTAGGAGATTTCCCCGCGGATTGGCCTCGCATTGGAGAAGCCTTAATCATTCCTGTGCTTTAATTCTATCAACCACAAGGAGAACCTCTACATCCAGTTGCACCGGTTGTTGCAGTAGAGTCAGTTCCAGAAGAACCTGCTCCAGCAGAACCCCAAGAAGCAGCACCCCAAGAAGCTGAACCTCAGGAAGAAGGATCCCCTGCAGAAGTCGAGCCGGTCCACCCAGCTCACAGTGTACTTGCCAGTCCTGTAGAGAGGTTAAGGCAATTCTATAATTCACTTTCACGCAGAACAAACAGGGAAACTGCTACCTCACAGGACACTGCACCACGCAGATCAGAACGTAGCACAAAAGGACACATCCCTGCTAAGTTTAGAGATTAGTTCAACCCTTGGCAAATGTAAATAATTGTCTAGAGTCACTGTACATAAATGTATATAATTTTGCTTATAATATGCTTTATTATACCGTTATTTATTAATCTGTTTTCCTTTTAAAATTGAAACAAGTGGAATGGACATTATTTTTGCTTGTTTTCTCTACCCCTTTGAGCATCCTTTTCCAAAAGAGACTGGGACTTTTATGGTTGCTCAATTCCTCATTCCCTCATTGTTGTGCTAATGTATATAGTTGTTCAAAAAATATAAAAATAAATGCCGCGCTAACTAAGAACACCTGATAGAAACTAACAATATTGGACAAAGAGAATAAAAAGAGGAGAACTCACTGTCAAAAGTAGGATTGCTCGAAAATTGTAGATTATCGACTTTGGGTAAATGCTAAAATAATAATAAAATAACCAGTGAATTATTAAATAAAGCAAAATGTTAAGTTATACCTCATATATTGTACTTACTAGTACTTATAAAATGGATACTCACAAGATGAAGCTAGATGTGTACATGGATGATAGAACACACTGAGTGACCATATTCAGTGGTGCCACAGTAGGAGATTGTATATACTTGCGTAGATAGGATAAATGCCTATAACAGATGGAACTTTGCTAGTAATTAACTGCTTATTCGAAGTAGTGATTAGTCGCAGTGATGTTATACTCACTGCGGTGCCAGAGGGAGAAGTATATATCCCGACGTTGATGAATTGAAACTCTTTAGTGGTAAGGATACCACTCCGTTTACCATCCATCGCTAATGAATTTAATTTTATTGTACACAAATTGTAAAATTTCTTGTAAAATTAAATTCATTAGCGATGGATGGTAAACGGAGTGGTATCCTTACCACTAAAGAGTTTCAATTCATCAACAACAAAACTCCAAGTATGGCTATCTTTTACCATATACCTAAAATCCATAAAGATAAATTTAATCCCCAGGTAGACCGATTATTTCTGGTATAAACTGTTTGACAGCAAACCTATCCCGGTACATAGATTCCCACCTCCAGAAATGTATGCCTCTTATACCAGCATATCTTAAAGATACCAGCCATACACTACAGATCTTAGACAAAATGGTATGGCAGGATAATTATATCATGGGAACCCTTGATATAAAATCTTTGTACACGGTGATAGATCCCCAAAAGGGCTGTGAAGCGGCTCAATTTTTCCTCCAAAGACTCAATATATATAAGGAAACTCAGATCCAATTTATTCTAAAAAGCATTAGTTTTATTCTAAACCACAATTTTTTCAGATACGAACATCAGCACTACCTCCAAATACATGGTACCGCGCATGGTACGCGCTTTGCGCCCAGTTTTGCTAATATATATGTGGGTAGTTGGGAAAATGAACACATTTATCAGGACAATCAATTACAGGACGGCCTCATATTATGGCGTCGCTTTATCGATGACATATTTTTCGCATGGGGCGGCTCTCCATCGGATCTCCAGTCATTCATTAACAATCTTGATAACAATACTTATGGTTTAGAATTCACGCCAACCATAAGTACTAAGAATGTTAATTTTCTGGACTTAACCATTTATGCGGACAACAATAGATTGTCCACCAAATGCTTTCGCAAGGATGTAGATTCAAATAGCTTCATCCACATGTCCAGCTGTCACCTACCCACCTGGCTCACGTCCATCCCGAGGGGCCAGTTCATGCGCATTAGACGCAATTGCACCAATATCAGCGATTACCACACTGACACGGACCAACTGACGGCTGAATTTTTAGTAAAAGGATATAATGCAGCTGCATTGAGCCTATCAAAACATGAGGTTGCTAACATCGCTAGGGACACAACTATTTATAGAGACAAGAAAGACTCAACCCCATCAACAATTGAGGAACAAATAGTTCAATTATCATTTGTGACCCAATTTCACTCGGATCATAGGAAATTCAAAAATATAATCAGTAAACACTGGTCCATACTACAAGGGGACAAATCTATAGGTAACCTCTTGCCGGAACATCCTAGGTTTATATATACGAAGGCCCAAAATCTGGGCCTCCTCCTTGCCCCTACAACAAAGCCGGTCAATACTAGTACGAACAGGTCATTACCAGTCTCACAAATTACCGGTTTCATACCGTGTGGAAAATGCTATGGATGCCTTCATACCAAGGGCAGCACTAAGGTTCAATCCATTTTCACTGATATTAGCGGAACTGTGATGTTCAACATCAGGTCCGTAATCACGTGCGAATCTAAAGGCGTAATTTACATCCTTAAATGCCCTTGCAATAAACTCTATGTGGGTCGCACAAAAAGACCGCTTAAAGTGCGGATCAAGGAACATCTGATTAATATTCAAAAAGGGTTCATTGGGCACCCACTGTCACGGCATTATCTTGAAAGACATAATAAAACATGTGTGGGCAGTTCTTTCTATGGTATTGAATTGGTCCCGAAACAATGGAGAGGTGGTGACTATATCAAGTGTATGTCCAGAACTGAATCTCGTTGGATCTTCACCCTTGATACACTTGCTCCAAAGGGACTCAATCACGAGATTGAGCTCTATGCTTTTAACTAATTCAAACTAAATATTTGTATATTTTATATTCGTTTTCGCCATTACAAACATGAGTAGAAGCCTACCGGTACTATTGGTGCAATACTACCAGTACAAGCCCAATTCTTTTTGCTTTGTTGATTCCTTTTTATTTATTCATTTTTTATTTTTATTTTTTTTTTTAGAACCCTAGGTGGAATTCTACCAGCACTATCAGTGCAGGATCAAACAATTTCTCATCAATGTGTTGAATTTTCCTCTAAAAAGAAGTCTACCAGCACTATCAGTGTAGGTTCAAACAATTACTAATCTATGTGTTCAACCTTTCTCTAAAAGTGTGTTAATAAAGCAAAATGTTTTTATTTTTATTCTTATAACTTCTATTTTGTACACAAACAAGTATTTCCTTTTCATCTTTTCAGTACTTCAGTTGGCATCTTACCAGCACTATCAGTGCAGGTTTAATTTTAATTTTAATTAATTTTTGTTCCTAATTTTTATTTCCAAGTTTTTTTTATTTTAAAAAAGAATCACTAATTCACCGGTCTATTTTTTAAAGTGTCCTAATAAAGTTAATATATATATTTTTATTCTCCATTTCTATTTTTATCTGAATATACACATTTATTTTATCTTTAGTATTCACTTCATAGGATACAATTTCAACATTTTTCGTGGTCTTAGTGTAGTATATATTTTTTGCAATTTATGGGTGAAATTGTACCAGCAAAATCATTACAGGTTTATTCCTCCTTTCAATACTATCAGTCAACTATTCTAATTAGGATCTATATGCACACCTATTCTAATTAGGATCTATATGCACACCTATTCTAATTAGGATATATATGCAGGACAGCCTCATTAGCGTTCATCTATATATAGAAGCAAGGCAATGCAGGGAGCTATAGCTCTGATGAAGAGGGATAGTAGTCCTTAGAAACGCGTCAGCCGAACTTAGCCCCTGTAATCTTATGCAATCTTATGTGCGCAAGACAAATTGGTGACGTCACCCCATTGTCCCGCCCCTTCTTGTCGCTACCTCGGCGCTGCTTCCGGCCGGGGCGCGCCGAGTGTTTTTGCCGACCTCCACCGCACCAACGCTCTCTATGCAGAGGCTTTTCCTGCAGCCACACAGATCCAATCTTCACTCAGTGAGTACAATGGCACTTGCCATTATCATATGAACCCTCTGCATGAACATACAATCATTTTCTAACGCTCATTATAGCAAGCTCCCAGGATTAGCAATTACTTGGTACAGACACTCATCTTCTTAAAGTCCACGTCGGGATATATACTTCTCCCTCTGGCACCGCAGTGAGTATAACATCACTGCGACTAATCACTACTTCGAATAAGCAGTTAATTACTAGCAAAGTTCCATCTGTTATAGGCATTTATCCTATCTACGCAAGTATATACAATCTCCTACTGTGGCACCACTGAATTTGGTCACTCAGTGTGTTCTATCATCCATGTACACATCTAGCTTCATCTTGTGAGTATCCATTTCATAAGTACTAGTAAGTACAATATATGAGGTGTAACTTAACATTTTGTTTTATTTAATAATTCACTGGTTATTTTATTATTATTTTAGCATTTACCCAAAGTCGATAATCTACAATTTTCGAGCAATCCTACTTTTGACAGTGAGTTCTCCTCTTTTTATTCTCTTTGTCCAATATTGTTAGTTTCTATCAGGTGTTCTTAGTTAGCGCGGCATTTATTTTTATATTTTTTGTTTATTAACCCTAGTAGGTTAGCACAGAGCCTACTTTTAATTGCCAGCAGCTTCTAAGCCACTAAGATTTTCATTTTTTTTTTTTTCCTTTTGTGTTCATAGTTTTTTACGCTCACCTTGAGATATACACATTTTTTAGGTTTAGCGCCAGTGTTTATTTATTTTTCCTATATGGTTGTTCATTTACCGTTATGCAACAGTTCAAGAGTGCCTTACCTCCTGTAAAGGAAGAGTTAGTTATACAATGTTTTATTGTTATCTGTTTATGTATTTCAGCCACCGAGTGCTGAGTTCTACTAGGGGGGAATGTGGAGCCCAGCTGCGACTGGATCCATATCTTCCAGAAGGGTGCACTGAAAGAATATACCGCTAGAGGTCATTATACACATTCACACACGTTCACTTATCCTAAATACCACCAGAGGGAGCTGTTTAGGCATATAAAAGAAGTTGCACATAGGAAGTTTCAGTTCAGTTCAGTGCAGCCACCTCAGAGAGTTGAGTCACCTCAGAGAGCTCAGTCGGTCTGCAGTAAGTTGAAGTGCAGAGCTGAGATTAGAGAGGCTGCAGAGCTATTCAGTTCAGAGAGTGGAGTCTAGTAAAGAGTGGAACAGAAACCACTCCAGCCTAGTCAGAGCTGAATCTAGGAGTGCAGCTCAGTGAGAAAGCGTGCCGACGCTTAGAGAGCGGTGAAGAGGCAGCCCACCAACTGCCAGTGTGTGATCGTGTGAGGATCCGGGTAGGCCGAAGGCGAGTGGAAAGTTAAGGAGACAGAGGAGCCCCTATAGCTCATCTCAGCAAGTATTACCGGACACCGGGGTCCGAGCCTATAGGGATCTCCACGACCCATTAGGAGAACACCGGAGTTCCTGGAGGACTACAAGTCCCAGGAGTACCACAGAGCTGATACGTAGCAAGATCAGGAGGACGGAGTCTGGCCTGATCAGCCATAAAAGACCCTGTCCTTTCAGAGAGAAGGTCCAACCACAAGGTCAGCCAGGTACCAGACGGAGACTAAGCTAGGCCCAGCTACACACAGGCCAAGACTTCATTACAAAAAGGCAGAGAACAGGAGGCCACACACCTACTCAGTGGAGGAATCTGGATGTGCACCCTTCACCCTACAGTGCTCCGGGGAGTGCCTGCAACATCTTCAGTAAAGGTACCAAAGTGACTTATGTGTGTGTCTACCTTATTGCCCCTGACTGCCGGGTCCCCGTCTGTCCTGCATTCCTACACATCTATCTGCCCTGGAGGAGAACTCAGCCTTACTTGTGGAAGGCTTAACATCTAGCTGCACAATATTAACCCTTCAGTGGATCTGCATAGCATCTCTGGTCACCCTGACCAGATACCACAAGTGGCGTCACGAATCCCCATACCAATACTCAATTCACCTGTAAATATCCCACATTAAAGAATGAGCACCAGAGCCACGAACTGAGCTGTGTTGCCGTGACATCCCCCATAGTAGTCTATAGGCTCAGATCCGAGTTCCCATTGCTCTGGAGGGCGACTCACGCTGATGTTAAAACTGTAAACACTGATTTAGGAATTTCATTTGGGGAGACAAAAAGCGTACAAGAATAGGTCTAATCAAACTATAAGCCCCTAAGGAGGAGGGTGGCATCAACCTCCCAGACATTGCAAAGTACAATCTAGCAGCAAATTTCAGATATATCATTGATTGGTTGAGAGGCAACTCACATTTCGCAAACGTACTCTTAGACCAACAATTAAGTCCCCATGTTTCCTTGCCAGCTTTATTACATATGACCAACGATGACCTTATTGCAGACATAAGAAACCACCCCACCTTATGGCAAACGATACAGACGTGGAGGAAGTGTAGGAAACTATGTCATTTGAGAAGTAATATCTCTCCTTTTGTGCCCTTTCTGGGTAACCCGGGCTTTATGGGAGGTAAACCACCCTTACCTTACATTGAGCTAGCTGGGCAGAGATGCCTATTGGCAGCTGATCTTTTAGATGATAGATTCTCCATGCTCACATTTGACATAGCAGCACATCGTTTCCCAACATTTGTAAATAAGCCCTTCCTTTTTCTTCAAGCAAGGAGCTTAACTTTGAAGGGCATGACTGCTGGGGGGTGGAGAAGGAGGGAGGAACGCTTTGGATGGCTTCCTTAGGACCGCCAGGGTGCAGATAGCCTCGACAAGCACCACTGTTGCGTAAGCATTGGTCTTGGGAGGGCAAAAAGACAGGCCCATCACGATGGGTTAATGACATACAGAACATCACATTCGGGGAAATCTTAGATGCCACATTGTGGCAAAGGAAGGTAATCTCCTCCAGCAGTTATACAGACATGTCTTTATTACTTCTTCATAGAGCTTATATTACCCCACACATCAAGTCTAGGATGTCTCCAGGGGGCACATTCACCTGTTCCAAATGCGGGACAGGAAACACAGACATACTTCATCACATGTGGGGATGCCCCAAAGTGCAAAAATTATGGCAGTCTATCCACGCCGAACTACAGAATCTTGGCGGGATAGTGTTTCCCCTGACGCCGCAATGGGCAATATTTAATATTTTAGACAATTCTCAACACAAATTTGCCAAACATATTAAGGCCATGTTGATAATATAGGCCTCAGCTACCAGGAAAAGTATCTTGCAGCACTGGCTGGATCCATTGCCACCACCCAAATCTCTCATATACTCCAAATGAATGCATATTTTTCGAATGGACTGGCTAGATACCCTGACAAATAAAGAGAAATTGACCGGGAAATTTCTAAGCACATGGTCACTATTCATCCCATCCTTATCTCAAGACACTAGGGACAAACTAAGGACTAGTGTTGAGCGATACTGCTCGATATCTAAAAATATCGGATCGGAATGGTATCGCCGATATCACTAACTATCGGCGATATCCGATTCCGATACCGGAAGTCCCATGTAAGTCTATGGGAACAAAATATCGCAACTAAAAAAACACTTTCTTTCCTTGTAAACACAAAATATACACACTTAGAATACATATATATTTATATAAACATGTCATTGTGACATATATATATATACATATATTTATAGTTTATTCACTTCTACATAGTAAAATAGCCTCTGATTCAATTGCCGGGTAAAGCCGGCATTTGTGAAAAGACAGAAGCACCCGAGGGTCCAGTCGCCACAGAGATGTTGCATCGCACCCAGCGAACAGGATTCAGAAGCTCGCTATAAGCGAGTCCTGTGTGCCTTAATTGAACTGTTTTTTTGCTTGAGAATTGCAAAAATCATCATAGACTGTATTTGCCATTTTTCCGTCATATCTGCGCCACGAGGCACAGGTGAAGAATAAGGACGTGCTCTCGTGGGCGTACACTCACTCCATGGCGCGAAAACGATGTCCGCACACTCTAAATGTTACTGCAATGTAAGATCGTGCCCCACAGCTCTGGAGTTCCGCCTCCTCATCCTCCTCAGTGGGCGTAAACGAACGCGAAGGTCCCGCCTCCCTACAAAAGATGTCGCCTCTCCTGATGCTTATGACACATGTGACTTTGCTGAGATGGCGAATGGACGTGAGCAGAAGTGGGAAGGGATGGAGGAGTCAGAGCTCTCCCCCCACGGAAGCGACCCGATCGCCACGGAGCCACTGTTTGGCACCCGGCCTGGAAACCCTCCTACGCTGGAAGAAGCGGAGGATACCCTGAGAGACCTGGCCCGGCACCGGGAGGAGGTCGCCAGGATGGAAGCGAGCTGGCGGGCCCTAAAACTACAATTGGAGCGGCGCCAATCCCTCTTACCCCCTGAAGTGTCTGTACCGGAAGGTGAGGCACCCGTTCCAGTAGAGGAGGCCGTGCGGGCATCCAAGCCCTTGCAATCTGAACCGGTTGCCAGTATCTCAGTGGAGGTACCCGTTCAAGTACAGGAGGCCGTGCGGGCATCCCAGCCCTTGCAATCTGAACCGGTTGCCAGTATCACAGTGGAGGCACCCGTTCCTGCAGAAAACGCCGCACCAGCACCCCAGATCCCGCTGTCTGCCCCCGTCGCTGAGGCAGAAGAAGCGACACCCGTCCTCATGGAGGAGGCCGCGCAGGCACCAGAGCTCTACCTGCCTGTACCGGAGCCCCGACCGTCATCTGTTCCAGAGCCGGCTGCTTCCGCCGCAGGTGAGCGCCGCCAGGACTGGCGGGCGCCAGGAGAGCTGCCGCAAACCGTACATCGTAAGCTGGCGTTTGATGGTGGAGACATGGAGATGCTGGTGGAGGAGAATTACAACTGGCGTCAGGAGGAAGAGTGGAGACGTCGGGAGCGGGAAGCAGAGCGACAAAGGGAGCAGCGAGAATCCCAAAAGCTTCGGCAACGTCACCTGGAGAAGGACCTGGCAGAGAAGGCACGTATGAGAAAGGATAAAAGTACGTGAGGGAGCCGCGGCGTAAGGGTGCAGTACGGAACTTTAAGTTAAAAGGTGGTTGGGGCTTCATCCAGGAGCCTGGACTTTATTTAGAAGTTTTTGTAACCCGGCGGGACGTGGAGGCTCACCTCCCAGAAGGACACCCGGGGAGGGACCTGTTGCCAGGAGACTTGGTGACTTACACCCGACACTGGGGTTACAATGGATGGTACGCCCTAAATGTTACCAGGTGCGACCCCTACTCCCCAGAGTGTCAGGAAACTGACAGACCCTACGAGCCTTCAGCCTCCCCCAACCAGGCCTCTGCACAAGTGCCCACCCCACGCCGTAAATCTCCCCAGCCTCCCTCAGTGGTCTCCTCAGCAGCCCCAGCTATGGACATGATAATGATAGCTGGCCCGTACCCGGCGCCTGTTAGGCTCCCTGGGGTTCGTTCAGTCCGGGACATAGGGGTCCAGACCCGGAGGGAGATGAAAGAGGTGGCCACACAGACCCATATAGCGGGTCACGACGTCACTGTACTGGCCACACGACGTCATCAGGTCTGGGTGGACCCTCCTGTCACGGATGTTTGGCAAGCTCCAGAAGAGTACCAGGTGGTACCTGGAAAGGGCCAGCCAAAGAAGTCTAAATAACCCGGACAGGGTCTATGTATGTAAATAGTTAAATTATTGATGTACCCGGACGGGTGAATGTTCATAAAAAGAAGTTTATTGCCTTAATATACCCAGGTTGGGTAATGGTTTGATGTACCCGGACGGGTGAATGTTCAGAAGAACAAGTTTATTGTTGCCTTAATATACCCAGGTTGGGTAATGGTGTTTCACTGTAATGAAAATGTTGAACTTTGAAGTCATGAACTGTACTGGCTCACAAACTTTTCTGTAAATAGTTGGCACTTCGGTGCTCCATCTTGGTTTTACAAAAAACTTTACTGTGCACTATTTTCAACTACCTCAGAAACTAAAAACCCGTTTGGTGTGGCCGAAAGTGAGGTCTGCTCAAGGAAAGTCTTGCAGCCCACCCAAGACCACAGTTGGAGGTTTGGAGCGGGTCCTCCACAAGCACAAGTAAAGGACACTGTGAAGTTACCCCGGTGGGGTTGTAGTCCTAAGAAGTCTCCACGAACTTCGGCACTAATGCTATTTGCACTTTTGTTGAATATGTAGTTATTAACACACATGTATAACACATATCAAGGGTATGAACAGTAACAAAACATGTCACATAATATAAGCCATTTGCACTTTTGTAATGTTATTATTAAAAATTTTAATATGCAACGTTTAACTTGAAG
>JARQOD010007407.1:0-39305 GCA_033576555.1 Oophaga sylvatica | reverse complement strand
AGTTAAAAATTAACTTTTATTCCATGTGGACAAAATAAACCAACATATGGCATCCAGCACTGTAGCACATTAGCAGGAAAAAACAGCGACCAACATGTTTCAACTAACGAATTGTTGCTGGTTTTACAGTCCTTCCGTAGTCTCTCACTGGTCTGTCTCTCAAAAAATTAGCATATAGACTTGTCATGTCAATTAACGACTCAGTAACATAGTATATACAATGAAAGAAAGTGAATTCAATTCTGTGTAATTAAATCATGTCTGGCATTGAGGCCATTTGGAACACAGGTATCCAGCATAAACATCCAGTATGATTCCATATTTTGTAATTTTCTTTTATAATTTCCTCTCCTATATGGTTTTTTGTACTTTCTCTATTCCAGAAAATTTAAAATGTGTTGTGTTACCTTTATGTATATTCGCACAGTGTTTCGATGCTGCTGATATTGCAACCACCGTGGGGATTCACTGCATCTGAAAGGTGCCATCGAATGAGGACCTTTAGTGGACAGGTTGTGCTTCCATTATATATTGTAATTTCCATTACATGCATTCTATTGAAGAGTTATAAGTGGAATCAGGGGCGAACATATTATTGATTCAACCTGTGCAATCGCACAGGGGCCCAGGAGGTAAGGGGGCCCATTTCTACATCCAAAGCAGATGCAATTTTTCATTTTTTTGGAACCTAGGGTAGGTGCACGTTTGGCTACAAATCGAATGTCATTTTTTTAAATTTCTTTGAATTTAGCATTCTGATTAAGCATGGGTGTATATTTTTTTTATAATGCTGACAATGTCATTGTATTGCGTGCTATAATTGGTGGTAAATGTAATTCTATGTTCTTCTTTTGTTAGTTTTGATGTATTTTTATTTGTTAACAATTTCTCTCAATCCATATTAGATATAATTTTACATATTTTATTAAGGAACTATTTTGAATAGCCTCTTTTTTTAATCTAGAACATGTTTTTTCTGATTCTATTGTAAAAGTGTCTTCCGTGGAACAATTCTGTTTAATTCTAACTGAATGTTGTTAATGATATGAGGGGGGTGACACTATTTAGTTTTTGGTGCGTATTCACATGCTTTGCAGGGGTTTGTTCCACATTTAAAAAAACTTTTTCTGCGAAACCAAGTTCTCTGGGTGAAAGATTGGAAGCATGGGAGGATCATTGCCTTCAACCTCTGGTCCAAGATACCCCCAGCTATATCAGAGATTCCAAATATATTACTACTATATTTAACAAGTGTTTTTGGTCCAATAATTTTTCCTGGCTTTCTGGTATCCTTTTAGTTCCATAAAGATGCGGTACATTCTGGTATCCTGGCTTTCAAGTCACGCAGTGGGATTGTGTGGCGCCCCTGAGGGTCCAGTCGCCACAGAGGTACTGCACCTCAGCCAAACGTGTGGTACTTAGCTCTCGGTAAGGAGGGGGCAGTAGCCAGTGCTCGCATAAGCATCCAACACAAATCACATGACCTCAGGCTAGAGGGGAGGGGCCCCCAGCTCTGGCGGGAAGGGATTGTGACAATTGGAGGAAAGTAGTCAGTTGGAAACGAGAGGGAGTGTTGAGAGGAGCTGTGGAGAAGCTGTGAGGAGTGGAAAGGAGCAGTTGTGAGGAGACAAGCTCACTACTGGAGAAAGAAGTGGTCCTAGGGGCCAGGGAAGTGAGGAGTCCACCCGTGGTGCCCGTATCCAACCTGACCAGAGTCAGAAGGAAGGACCAGGTTGCAGTAGGGGACCGCCCCAGACTAGTGGAGAATCTGTAAGACTCAGCTAGCAAACCTGAGTCTGTAGTAAATGTATGTGCGACAGCCAAATCCATATAGAGTGCTTTCAGTGGGAGAAGCAAAATAGGAATCTTGTGAGTATGATACCTTTTAATGGCTAAAAAAAATATAGTTTAAGATCTTAGAGGGCGAGCTTTCGAGACTGCTTACGTCTCTTCATCAGGCTGGTATAGCAAAATATTTGAAGAAACCAAATTATATACAGTGAAAAGCAAAGGCATGGTGTGATACATGGACATTTAAATAAACAAACACTGAAATAAACAAACACTGAGCTTAAAGGGTATGCCACACTAAACAATATCGCTAACGGGATCGCTAAAAAACGTCACTATTTAGCGATCCCGTTAGCGATATTGTTCAGTGCGGCAGCTTCCAGCGACGAGCTTCCTGCTGTGATCTCGCTCGTCGCTGGAATCGTTCCGGACCCTATTTTCTCGTCGGCGCTCCCGCTGGGTAAGTATCTTATCGCTGTGTGGCACCTTTTCTTAGCGATTTAGCGGTACTTTTGTACCGCTAAAGTCGTTAAGAAGATCGCTAACGGCGATAGCGTCGTTAACTATATCGCTAAATGTGGCCGCATTTAGCGATATAGAAACAATCCCGCTAGCGATCGCATTAGTATGCGTCGTTATCGTGATCGCTAGCGGGATTGTTTAGTGTGGCAGTACCTTTAAGAGAGAATCCTTAATTAGGTAAGATTAGATAAGTGGTGTGAAAGTTTCATGGACCCCATATGCATGTGAGATCAAAGGACTGATGGTGTCTCCATTGTTTTTGGAGGAAGTTGCTCAGATTTGGTAATGCGACATGAAACCTCCTGACAAATTGAGTCCTGTGTGAATAGAATCAAAGATGTTAATGAATTTGCTTTCCCAAACTCTGCGATGGTTTTGCGATTGGAGCAAAATAGGAATCTTGTGAGTATGTAGCAAAATAGGAATCTTGTGAGTATCTATGTGAGTACCCAAATCCACAAACAGTAGTCAGTTGGAAACGAGAGGGAGTGTTGAGAGGAGCTGTGGAGAAGCTGTGAGGAGTGGAAAGGAGCAGTTGTGAGGAGACAAGCTCACTACTGGAGAAAGAAGTGGTCCTAGGGGCCAGGGAAGTGAGGAGTCCACCCGTGGTGCCTGTATCCAGCTGACCAGAGTCAGAAGGAAGGACCAGGTTGCAGTAGGGGACCGGTCCCAGACTAGTGGAGAAACTGTAAGACTCAGCTAGCAAACCTGAGTCTGTAGTAAATGTATGTGCGACAGCCAAATCCACACACATTCGCTGAAAGGTATCCACATAGTATCAAAGGGACCAAGAGGACGTTGCCCAACAGGATCTGAGGCTATTGGATTGGGACACTGTGAGGTGCAGGTCAGGAGTGGAGAGAGCCGGCGCTGGGAGAGACGACCAGAGAAAGGAACATAAGAAGAGAGTTCTGTAAAGCGCACCCCAAACTACCTAAGAGCTGGCTGGACCACCGACCCAGAGGACTCAGCACCCCAGCTGGAGATTGTAACCTGAAAGAACTGAGTAAAGTGTGAAGACTGCACCCTGCTGTGTCCTCAGATTAATTTACTGCGTCACCTACCCTGCACTACAACCGTTACCAACATCTTTAACTCTATAACTGCCCTGGGGCCTAACTCTGCCTGTGGAGAGCTGTAACATCTCTGCTATGTCACCAACTGCCCCAGTGGATCTGAGTCGTAGCGTCGGTCATCTTATTGCTGAGAGTCACCAACTGTTCTAATGGATCTGAGTCGCAGCGTCGGTCATCTTATTGCCCAACACCACGGGTGGCGTCACGAACTAATTCCACTGCGAACTACCCCCCCTTCATCCTCATCTTTTAATTTTTTATTGGACACCCAGGGCCAAGGACCGGGCCACTGCTGCCGTGACTTCCCATTTAAGAACCGCCCGGCCCGGTACCAAGGACCCAATGGCCTTTGGGGTGCTCCAATTGTATCCCTCTATTCCACATTCAATTGCTTTATCTAGCCTGTCATATTATTTTGACACGTTCAGCAACTATGATGTAAAGATGAAAGACTTTTTAATTTCTGCTGTAAAATTTCTTCTACACCACAATTACTTCAGTTTTGACAATAGATTTTTTTTGCAGAAAAATGGAGTGAGCATGGGTGCCAAATTTTCACCATACCTAGCTAATATAGTTATGTCAAGATGGGAAGAACTTTTCCTCTATAATGATGACAATGTTTACAGTCAACATAATGTATGGTATGGTCACTTCATCGACGACCTCCTCCAAATATGGAGTGGTACACAGGAGGAGGCAGTCACATTTGCCGACTATATCAACAATAATAATTTTAATTTAAAATTTACTTTTTCTTATCAAGTTGAAAATATAAATTTTCTTGATCTTCAACTTACAGGTGATAAAAGCATGATACAAATAGACAAAAAGAAGGACCAGCACATTTAAGCTAGTGTGAAAAGGCACCAACCAAAAAAAGCATATAAGTCAAAAAGATTAAGGTTTGCACCATAACTTACCAAGAATGATTACTCTAGAGCAGAGGTCTCAAACACATGGCCCACGGGCCACAGGCGGCCCCTGAGGAAGGCATCTGCGGCCCACAGTGCACCACATGTCTCACGCTAGAAGAGAGGAGGAGTGCGCCTCGCCTCATCGTTGTTCCCGGACTGCAGCTTCCTCTCACACATTGAGCGGCGCGGCTGCGGAGCTGAAAGATGATGTCATCCTGTGTGAGAGGAAGTGAGAGGAAGGAAGCTGCCGGCGGCAGGGAGAGGTGAGTGTGGCCGCTGTGCCAGTGAAGCTGCTGTGGTGAGTGTGTGTGTGTGGTGAGTGTGTGTGTGTGTCTGGTGTGTCTGTGTTTGTGCTGAGTGTGGCCGCTGTGGAGAGATGATGGCGGTGATTGGGAGAGGGCCAATTGTTGTGAATGGGTTTGAGATGAGTTCTGAGCAGAGGCTCCCTCTGGTGGTTACAAGCGGTGCTAGTGAGGATTGTGAGGACTGGGAATCAGGTGTTACTGACTGATCTTATATAAGGGAGTCTGTTGTGAATGGGTTTGAGATGAGTTCTGAGCAGAGGCTCCCTCTAGTGGTTACAAGCGGTACTAGTGAGGATTGTGAGGACTGGGAATCAGGTGTTACTGATTGGTCTTATATAAGGGAGTAATTTTCCCATCAGGGTTGCCAGTGATCAATTGTTCTGGTCTGAATCCTTCTTTCCAGTTTCCCTTGTAGCCTGCTGTGTCGTGTCTGCATCTCCTGCTATCAGATAAGACTATTTCTTATTTTGTGTTTTTGCTATATTTTTGCATTTGGTCCTGCACTTCTGTGGGGGCCTTCAGGGTCCCCTCCGGGGGCTTTTGCCCTCTCAGTTTAGTCCAGCCACTGTGTTTTGTACTTTTGCTTTTTCCAGTTTTTTCAGTGGCTGCTGTTTTTGTCACACCAGAGAACTAATTTAGGTGGTAGAGGTCGTGTGATCTCAGGTGATTTTGAAATTAGTAGAGTTGGTGTTTTTTCAGGGTTTTCTGAGATTGCAGTAAGTACCCTTCCTGTCCTTTTCTATTTAGTTAGTTTGGGCCCCAGCGTTTGCTCATACTATTTTCTTTCTGTGTCAGTATTTCCTCTTGTCTAACCGCCATTACATGTTTGGGGGCTTTCTATTATCTTTGGGTTCTGCTACGGGGCAGATAGCTTTCCTATTTCTATCTTTAGGTGTAGTTAGTTTCTCAGGCTGTGACGAGGCGTCTAGGACCAACGTAGGAACGCTCCACGGCTGCCTCTAGTTGCGGTGGTTAGTCAGGGTACTGCAATCTCATAGATTCCAACTGCTCTGGTGTATTGCCTTTTTACCTGCACTCCTCAGCTACCGTAACATAACAGTATCACCGGCCTAAGAAATTGTATGGTACTCACAGAAGGGAAAAAATATTTTGAAGGAAGAAAAGTTGTCAGAGATATTTTTCTGTTTGTTGCATTTTTTTTTTTTTTCCCTCTGTATCTCTTGGTGCTGGGGAGGATCTTTTCTCTCAATGGAGTTTGCACAGTTGTCTGGCCGTGTGGATCAGCTTGCCACTGAGGTTCAGAGTATTGCTGCATATCTTGCTAGGTTGCCTGTTGTGGAACCTAGGATCCCCATGCCAGATTTGTTTTTAGGGGATCGAGCTAAGTTTCAGAATTTCAAAAATAATTGTAAATTGTTTCTTGCCTTAAAATCTAAGTCCTCAGGAAACGCAGCGCAGCAGGTTCAAATTATCATCTCTCTCCTGCGCGGCGATCCTCAGGATTGGGCTTTTTCCCTGATACCTGGGGATCCTGTTTTGAGTGATGTTGATGCATTTTTCAGGCTTTGGGGTTATTGTACGATGAGCCTAATGTCACTGATCAAGCTGAAAAAGCCTTGTTGGCATTAAATCAGGGGCTTGATGACGCTGAGTTATACTGTCAGAGATTCCGTAGGTGGGCAGTCCTGACCAAATGGAATGACGACGCTTTGGCGGCCCTTTTCCGGAAGGGTCTGTCGGATAATGTAAAGGATGTTATGGTGGGATTCCCTGTCCCCTCTGGTCTCAATGATTCTATGTCATTAGCGATTCAAATTGACAGACGTTTGCGTGAGCGGAGAAGTATGCGTGGAGTGGTGTTGCCTTGTGAGCCAGCTGCTGAGCCCATGCAGTGTGATGGAGTGGTGTCTGGGGCACAGCGTCATGAGTTTCGAAAGCGCAATGGGTTATGTTTCTACTGTGGTGATGCCTCTCATGCTATTTCAGTCTGCCCTAAGCGGGGAAGACATTTTGCACGCTCAGTTGTCTTGGGTAGTGTTCAGACTAAGTTTTTATTAACTGTCACTCTGATATGTTCTCTGTCCTCATTTTCTGCTCAGGCTTTCGTTGATTCTGGAGCAGCTATTAACCTGATGGATTATGATTTTGCTAAACGTTGTGGTTTCCCTTGATACCCCTACAGAAGCCTATTCCTTTACTGGGGATCGATTCTACCCCTTTGGCTGAGAATAAACCTCAGTTCTCTACTCAGGTGATAATGAGGGTTGAACCTGATCACCAGGAGTGCTGCAAATTTTTGGTTCTATATAATCTGCATGACATTATCGTGCTGGGTTTCCCTTGGTTACAGTCTCATAATCCTGTTTTGGATTGGAAATCTGTGTCTGTAACCAGTTGGGGCTGCCAATGTGTTAATACCAACACTCCTGTTTTTTCTGCCTCCCCCCAGGCTGAGGATGTTCCTGACTTTTTGTTTGATTTTTCTGATGTGTTTAGCGAAAGTAAATCTGCATCCTTACCTCCCCATAGGAGCTATGACTGCGCTATTGAATTAGTGCCGGTAGTAAATTCCCTAAAGGTCGCCTTTTTAACTTGTCTGTACCTGAACATGACGCTATGCGGTCTTATATCAAGGAATCATTGGAGAAGGGTCATATCAGACCATCCTCTTCACCCTTAGGTGCCGGTTTTTTCTTTGTGGCCAAAAAAGATGGTTCATTAAGGCCGTGTATTGATTATCGTCTCTTGAACAATATTACTGTGAAATATCAATATCCGTTACCCTTGATTTCTGACCTGTTTTCCAGGGTGAAAAACGCTACTTGGTTTACCAAGCTTGACCTCAGGGGGGCGTATAACCTTATTCGCATTAAGCACGGGGATGAATGGAAGACGGCATTTAACACCCCTGAAGGGCATTTTGAGTACCTTGTGATGCCCTTTGGGCTCACTAATGCTCCTTCCGTCTTCCAGTCCTTCATGAATGACATTTTCAGGGATTTTGTGGACAAGTTTCTGATTGTTTATTTGGATGATATCTTGATTTTTTCTAATGACTGGGACTCTCATGTGAAGCATGTTCGAACTGTATTCCAGATTTTGAGAGAGAATGCTCTGTATGTGAAGGGATCAAAGTGTCTTTTTGGCGTACAGAAGGTCTCATTTCTGGGATTCATTTTGTCCCCATCTGTTATTGAAATGGACCCGGTCAAGGTTCAGGCCATCTGTGATTGGGTCCAACCTACTTCATTAAAGGCTCTTCAGAGATTTTTGGGTTTTGCCAATTTTTATCGTAAATTTATTGGTAATTTCTCTGTTATTGTTAAACCATTAACTGATTTGACCAGAAAGGGTTCTGATGTGGTGAATTGGCCTCCTGAGGCAGTCTCTGCGTTTCAGGAACTTAAGCAGAGATTCACTTCTGCTCCTGTTCTACGGCAGCCTGATGTTTCTCTGCCATTTCAGGTGGAGGTTGATGCCTCTGAAATTGGGGCAGGTGCCGTTTCGTCCCAAAAAGATCCAGAGACCTCTAAAAGTAACCCTTGTGCCTTTTTCTCTCGAAAATTTTCTCCTACTGAACGTAATTATGACGTGGGTAATCGGGAGTTATTGGCCATGAAGTGGGCTTTTGAAGAGTGGAGACATTGGCTGGAGGGAGCCAAACATCAGGTGGTGGTCCTTACGGACCATAAGAATCTGGTCTATCTGGAATCTGCCAAGCAACTCAATCCTAGACAGGCCAGGTGGGCCTTGTTTTTCACACGTTTTAATTTTGTGGTTTCCTTTCTTCCTGGCACTAAGAATGTTAAGGCGGATGCCCTCTCGAGAGTTTCTGTCACGCTGTATAGCAGATATATATATGTGATGTCAGTAATCTACATCAAAAGGGCAACATACTATATAACATGCGCATAGATATATGATAACATAGATTTACCTGACAGAATGTCCAGTGGGTCAAAACGGAATCCGTTATACGCTGTCTCCGGCTAGAGGGTGACCGGGGTCTAAGCTGACCCTAAACTGGGGTCCTAACTAATCCCTCAACCTGGAGGTACTGTTAAAGGTACAGAGGTCCAGGCCACCAGCGTAAACCCTGTCTCCTATCAATCCCTGCCAACTGTATTCTAGTCCTAAGAAGGACCCTGAATACCACCAAAGGGAATGAACAGGTAACGGTTAATGAACAGAAAGACATACAAGAAAGACAAGAAATAAAGTAAATAAAGTCTTACATACAACACTCACACACAGTAGGAACACCTAAGGTCTCAGAGATAAACTATAAGCTATAAGAGTAAAAACAACTAAGGAGCTCTTAGCTTAAGTATTCTCAGAACCGCTTCAGTCTGCTAAACTACATGAATGCTTTCACCGGCATCTAACACCCAGACTGGCAGGTATATAAAGGAAACTAATTAGAACATAATCAAAAGCAGCCGGGCGAGGCTGAACCTAGTCTTAGCAAAGAGCTAGGTAAAATTAACTCTCTCATTACCAAACACAAAGAAACAGCAGCTCAGCTGTGAGAAGTCAGAATGTGCAATCGCGACGATCTTCGTGGCGATGCACCCATGACAGTACCCCCCCTTCTACGAGGGGCCTCCGGACCCTCATGACCAGGTCTGTCCGGGTAAGTTGTGTGAAAGGTCCGAACCAATCGATCTGCGTTATCATCAGACGCAGGGACCCACGTCCTCTCCTCAGGACCATACCCCCTCCAATGAACTTCCACGTTATCATTGATTACCACTGAAGGAGGAGGTAGAGGTGACGGTATGACTGGTGCCACATACTTTTTAAGTAATGACTTGTGAAACACATTATGAATTTTAAACGTAGGAGGGAGGTCCAGACGAAATGCCACAGGATTAATTATGGAACTGATCCTGTATGGCCCGAAGAATCTGGGACCCAACCTCCAGGAGGGAACTTTAAGTTTTATATTCCTGGTAGACAACCACACCAGATCGTTCACCCTCAGATCTAGACCAGAAACTCTCCTCCTATCAGCCATCCGTTTGTAAGGGTTCTCCGTAACCTTCAGTCTTAAGCGATCTGGAACTATCAGTCTCCCTGGAAGTCCCACAGGGGCGTCCCCCTGAGCCCCCAATACCTCCCCTCAAGCTCAGAGCATACAGCTGACACTACAACTCCCTCCTGAGGAATAGGAACCGGATCATCCGTCTTCCCGACCCCTGGGAAAGTACGAGATAAGGCATCAGGAAGCAACTTTATTGAGCAGTCATATGTGCGATGAGGAGGTAACTCTTTACACCCCTCCTCTGAGAACTTCTCCCAAAAGTCCTCCAGAAAAGGAGGCAAAGTCCTAGGCACAACCGCACCGATGACCGTGCTCATGCAGTTATTCTTGCAAAATTCACCCCACTGGCTTATCTTTCTGGATTGCCAATCAATCACTGGGTTATGTTTAGCCAACCAAGGAAGTCCCAACACAATAGGAGCAGGCAGACCCTCCAACACATAACAAGACAATTGCTCTTTATGTATTGCCCCTACTCGAAGATCTATGTTATGAACAGCTTGTACCAAGCTACCTTGACCAAGAGGTCTAGAATCAATAGAGAGTATAGGGACCGGTTTGGCCAATACACTCAGTTGCATACCATGCACCTGGGCAAACCGAGTGTCCACCAGATTAGCCCCGGACCCACTATCAAGAAAAACAGAAATCCTCTCAGTTCTAGTACCAATCACCACCTCCGCAGGCACGAGAAACTGAGAGGGATTTGGGGACGAAATACACACTCCCAGGTTAATCCTTGGTTCAAAGAGGTCCGGGATGGACACCCCCCAACAAAATGTCCCTCTCTCCCGCAAAAGAAACACCTTCTAGTCTTGCGGCGCACCGCTGATTCCCTCCTACAAAATGATGTCCCTCCCAACTGCATGGGTTCCTCAGAACAGACCAGAGGAACCTCAGTATAAGGGACTTTAGTAGTAGGTGGAGTCATCACGGGGGGCGGAGTTACCTCGCGTCTTCCCGAAGACGTCTATCAATGCGAATAGCGAGGGCCATAGCAGCCTCCAGTGATGGAGGAGAATCATACTGAGCCAACACATCTTTTAATTTGTCAGACAACCCTTGACAAAACTGGCTCCTAAGAGCAGGGTCATTCCACTGAGTATCTGTTGCCCATCTACGGAACTCAGAAGAATATTCCTCCGCTGGACGATTTCCTTGCCGTATTTTACGTAACCTTGTTTCAGCAAGGGAGACTCGATCCGGATCATCATATACCAGACCCAGGGCAGTAAAAAATCGATCCACTGACTGGAGATCTGGGGAGCCTGGAGGAATAGAGAACGCCCAAGATTGAGGATCCCCTTGTAAGAGCGAGATAACAATTCCCACCCTCTGCTCTTCACTCCCAGATGACCGAGGCCGCAGCCGAAAGTACAATTTACATGCCTCCCGGAAAGTAAAAAATTTGTCCCGCCCACCAGTGAACCTGTCCGGGAGAGCAACCTTAGGTTCAGATCTGGTTTGCTCCGGGGGGACAAAACCTTGGACTTAATGTCTGCCAACTCCATGGACAATCCCTGCAACTGCCGGGCCAGCTGGGCTACTGGATCCATGATAGCTGGGGAGAATCTTTAGTATGGCCGGTGAAAATGTCACGCTGTATAGCAGATATATATATGTGATGTCAGTAATCTACATCAAAAGGGCAACATACTATATAACATGCGCATAGATATATGATAACATAGATTTACCTGACAGAATGTCCAGTGGGTCAAAACGGAATCCGTTATACGCTGTCTCCGGCTAGAGGGTGACCGGGGTCTAAGCTGACCCTAAACTGGGGTCCTAACTAATCCCTCAACCTGGAGGTACTGTTAAAGGTACAGAGGTCCAGGCCACCAGCGTAAACCCTGTCTCCTATCAATCCCTGCCAACTGTATTCTAGTCCTAAGAAGGACCCTGAATACCACCAAAGGGAATGAACAGGTAACGGTTAATGAACAGAAAGACATACAAGAAAGACAAGAAATAAAGTAAATAAAGTCTTACATACAACACTCACACACAGTAGGAACACCTAAGGTCTCAGAGATAAACTATAAGCTATAAGAGTAAAAACAACTAAGGAGCTCTTAGCTTAAGTATTCTCAGAACCGCTTCAGTCTGCTAAACTACATGAATGCTTTCACCGGCATCTAACACCCAGACTGGCAGGTATATAAAGGAAACTAATTAGAACATAATCAAAAGCAGCCGGGCGAGGCTGAACCTAGTCTTAGCAAAGAGCTAGGTAAAATTAACTCTCTTATTACCAAACACAAAGAAACAGCAGCTCAGCTGTGAGAAGTCAGAATGTGCAATCGCGACGATCTTCGTGGCGATGCACCCATGACAGTTTCCTTGCGGACTCTCCTGAGCTATCTGATCCCTCTGTTATTTTGAAGGAGGGTGTAGTTCTTTCCGCCATCTCGCCCAATTTGAGACTTGCTCTGGAGGGGTGTCAGGAGGATAGGCCCGAGCGCTGCCCTGTTGGAAAATTGTTTGTCCCGGACCAATGGAAAAAGAGTGTGATGTCTGAGATTCATTGTTCCGCATTGGCTGGGCATCCGGAATTTTTGGTACCAGAGACTTGGTTAGTCGGTCCTTTTGGTGGCCTACCTTGTCTCGCGATGTCAGGGAATTTGTGCAGTCCTGCGGGACTTGCTCTCGCTCCAAGCCTTGCTCTCGCTCTAGTGGTTTGTTGATGCCATTGCCTGTGCCCAAGAGACCATGGACCCATATCTCTATGGATTTCATTTCCGATCTTCCTGTTTCTCAGAGAATGACCACCATCTGGGTAATTTGTGATAGGTTTTCCAAAATGATACATCTTGTGCCATTACCTAAGTTGCCTTCCTCCTCTGAATTGGTGCCGTTGTTCCTTCAGCACGTGGTTCGTTTACACGGCATTCCTGAGAACATTGTGTCTGACAGAGGAGTCCAGTTTGTTTCCAGATTTTGGAGGACTTTTTGTTCTAAACTGGGTGTTCAATTGTCTTTCTCCTCGGCATTTCATCCTCAGACCAATGGTCAAACTGAGAGAACAAACCAGACATTGGAGACTTATCTAAGATGCTTTGTGTCTGCTGATCAGGATGACTGGGTCTCTTTTTTGCCTTTGGCTGAGTTTGCTCTTAATAATAGGGCTAGCTCTGCCACTTTGATGTCTCCGTTTTTCTGTAATTCTGGGTTTCACCCTCGATTTTCTTCAGGACAGACGGAGGCTTCTGTCTGTCCAGGTGTTGACTCTGTTGTTGAGCGTATGCAGCAGATTTGGGACCAGGTAGTGGAGAGGTTGTCGCTCTCTCAGGAGAAGGCCCAGCGGTTTGCTAACTGGCATAGGACTGATGGTCCTCGGTTTAAAGTGGGGGACTTGGTCTGGTTGTCCTCAAAGAATATTCCTATGAGAGTAGCATCTCCTAAATTTAAGCCTAGGTTCATTGGACCTTATAAGATCATGGAGATTATTAATCCTGTTTCTTTTCGTTTGCTTCTTCCAGGGACATTTAAGATCCATAACGTGTTCCACAAGTCCTTGTTGAAGAGGTTTGTTGAGCCAGTGGTTCCTGCTGCTGTGCCTCCTGACCCTGTTTTGGTTGAGGGCAATCTGGAGTATGAGGTTGAGAAAATATTGGATTCTCGTTTTTCTAGACGAAGACTCCAGTATTTGGTTAAATGGAGAGGTTATGGTCAGGAAGACAATTCTTGGGTGTTTGCTTCGGACATCCATGCTAGGAGACTTATCCGTGCGTATCATAAAACTCATCCTGACCGACCTGGTTGCTCAAATGAGGGTTCGGTGACCCTCCTCAAGGGGGGGGGGTACTGTTGTGAATGGGTTTGAGATGAGTTCTGAGCAGAGGCTCCCTCTGGTGGTTACAAGCGGTACTAGTGAGGATTGTGAGGACTGGGAATCAGGTGTTACTGATTGGTCTTATATAAGGGAGTAATTTTCCCATCAGGGTTGCCGGTGATCAATTGTTCTGGTCTGAATCCTTCTTTCCAGTTTCCCTTGTAGCCTGCTGTGTCGTGTCTGCATCTCCTGCTATCAGATAAGACTATTTCTTATTTTGTGTTTTTGCTATATTTTTGCATTTGGTCCTGCACTTCTGTGGGGGCCTTCAGGGTCCCCTCCGGGGGCTTTTGCCCTCTCAGTTTAGTCCAGCCACTGTGTTTTGTACTTTTGCTTTTTCCAGTTTTTTCAGTGGCTGCTGTTTTTGTTACACCAGAGAACTAATTTAGGTGGTAGAGGTCGTGTGATCTCAGGTGATTTTGAAATTAGTAGAGTTGGTGTTTTTTCAGGGTTTTCTGAGATTGCAGTAAGTACCCTTCCTGTCCTTTTCTATTTAGTTAGTTTGGGCCCCAGCGTTTGCTCATACTATTTTCTTTCTGTGTCAGTATTTCCTCTTGTCTAACCGCCATTACATGTTTGGGGGCTTTCTATTATCTTTGGGGTTCTGCTACGGGGCAGATAGCTTTCCTATTTCTATCTTTAGGTGTAGTTAGTTTCTCAGGCTGTGACGAGGCGTCTAGGACCAACGTAGGAACGCTCCACGGCTGCCTCTAGTTGCGGTGGTTAGTCAGGGTACTGCAATCTCATAGATTCCAACTGCTCTGGTGTATTGCCTTTTTACCTGCACTCCTCAGCTACCGTAACATAACAGGAGTCATTTTCCCATCAGGGTTGCCGGTGATCAATTGTTCTGGTCTGAATCCTTCATTCCAGTTTCCCTTGTAGCCTGCTGTGTCGTGTCTGCATCTCCTGCTTACAGATAAGACTTTTGCTTCTTTTGTGTTTTTGCTATATTTTTGCATTTTGTCCTGCACTTCTTTGGGGGCCTTCAGGGTCCCCTCCGGGGGCTTCTGCCCTCTCAGTTTAGTTCAGCCACTGAGTTTTGTTCTTTTGCTTTTTCCACTTTTTTCAGTGGCTGCTGTTTTGATTTTGTTACACCAGAGAACTAATTTAGGTGGTAGAGGTCGTGTGATCTCAGGTGATTTTGAAATTAGTAGAGTTGGTGCTTTTCAGGGTTTTCTGGGATTGCAGTAAGTACCCTTCCTATCCTTTTCTATTTAGATAGTTTGGGCCCCAGCGTTTGCTCATACTATTTTCTTTCTGTGTCAGTATTTCCTCTTGTCTAACCGCCATTACATGTTTGGGGGCTTTCTGTTATCTTTGGGGTTCTGCTCCGGGGCAGATAGCTTTCCTATTTCTATCTTTAGGTGTAGTTAGTTTCTCAGGCTGTGACGAGGCGTCTAGGACCAACGTAGGAACGCTCCACGGCTGCCTCTAGTTGTGGTGGTTAGTCAGGGTACTGCAATCTCATAGATTCCAACTGCTCTGGTGTATTGCCTTTTTTACCTGCACTCCTCAGCTACCGAAACATAACAGTATCACCGGCCCAAAAAATTGAAAATTGTATGGTACTCACAGAAGGGAAAAAAATATTGTGAAAGAAAAAAGGTTGTCAGAGTTGTCAGAGATATTTTTCTGTTTGTTGCATTTTTTTTTTTTTTTTCCTCTGTATCTCTGGGTGCTGGGAGGATCTTTTCTCCCAATGGAGTTTGCACAGTTGTCTGGCCGTGTGGATCAGCTTGCCACTGAGGTTCAGAGTATTGCTGCATATCTTGCTAGGTTGCCTATTGTGGAACCTAGGATCCCCATGCCAGATTTGTTTTTAGGGGATCGAGCTAAGTTTCAGAATTTCAAAAATAATTGTAAATTGTTTTTTGCCTTAAAATCTAAGTCCTCAGGAAACGCAGCGCAGCAGGTTCAAATTATCATCTCTCTCCTGCGCGGCGATCCTCAGGATTGGGCTTTTTCCCTGATACCTGGGGATCCTGTTTTGAGTGATGTTGATGCGTTTTTTCAGGCTTTGGGGTTATTGTACGATGAGCCTAATGTCACTGATCAAGCTGAAAAAGCCTTGTTGGCATTAAATCAGGGGCTTGATGACGCTGAGTTATACTGTCAGAGATTCCGTAGGTGGGCAGTCCTGACCAAATGGAATGACGACGCTTTGGCGGCCCTTTTCCGGAAGGGTCTGTCAGATAATGTAAAGGATGTTATGGTGGGATTCCCTGTCCCCTCTGGTCTCAATGATTCTATGTCATTAGCGATTCAAATTGACAGACGTTTGCGTGAGCGGAGAAGTATGCGTGGAATGGTGTTGCCTTGTGAACCAGCTCCTGAAACCATGCAGTGTGATAGAGTGGTGTCTGGGGCACAGCGTCATGAGTTTCGAAAGCGCAATGGGTTATGTTTCTACTGTGGTGATGCCTCTCATGCTATTTCAGTCTGCCCTAAGCGGGGAAGACGTTTTGCACGCTCAGTTGTCTTGGGTAGTGTTCAGACTAAGTTTTTATTAACTGTCACTCTGATATGCTCTCTGTCCTCATTTTCTGCTCAGGCTTTCGTTGATTCTGGAGCAGCTATTAACCTGATGGATTATGATTTTGCTAAACGTTGTGGGTTTCCCTTGATACCCCTACAGAAGTCTATTCCCCTACTGGGGATCGATTCTACCCCTTTGGCTGAGAATAAACCCCAGTTTTCTACTCAGGTGATAATGAGGGTTGAACCTGATCACCAGGAGTGCTGCAAATTTTTGGTTCTATATAATCTGCATGACATTATCGTGCTGGGTTTCCCTTGGTTACAGTCTCATAATCCTGTTTTGGATTGGAAATCTGTGTCTGTAACCAGTTGGAGCTGCCAATGTGTTAATACCAACACTCCTGTTTTTTCTGCCTCCCCCAGGCTCAGGATGTTCCTGACTTTTTGTTTGATTTTTCTGATGTGTTTTGCGAAAGTAAATCTGCATCCTTGCCTCCCCATAGGAGCTATGACTGCGCTATTGAATTAGTGCCGGGTAGTAAATTCCCTAAAGGTCGCCTTTTTACCTTGTCTCGTGATGTCAGGGAATTTGTGCAGTCCTGCGGGACTTGCTCTCGCTCCAAGCCTTGCTCTCGCTCTAGTGGTTTGTTGATGCCATTGCCTGTGCCCAAGAGACCATGGACCCATATCTCTATGGATTTCATTTCCGATCTTCCTGTTTCTCAGAGAATGACCACCATCTGGGTAATTTGTGATAGGTTTTCCAAAATGATACATCTTGTGCCATTACCTAAGTTGCCTTCCTCCTCTGATTTGGTGCCGTTGTTCCTTCAGCACGTGGTTCGTTTACACGGCATTCCTGAGAACATTGTGTCTGACAGAGGAGTCCAGTTTGTTTCCAGATTTTGGAGGACTTTTTGTTCTAAACTGGGTGTTCAATTGTCTTTCTCCTCGGCATTTCATCCTCAGACCAATGGTCAAACTGAGAGAACAAACCAGACATTGGAGACTTATCTAAGATGCTTTGTGTCTGCTGATCAGGATGACTGGGTCTCTTTTTTGCCTTTGGCTGAGTTTGCTCTTAATAATAGGGCTAGCTCTGCCACTTTGATGTCTCCGTTTTTCTGTAATTCTGGGTTTCACCCTCGATTTTCTTCAGGACAGACGGAGGCTTCTGTCTGTCCAGGTGTTGACTCTGTTGTGGAGCGTATGCAACAGATTTGGGACCAGGTAGTGGAGAGGTTGTCCCTCTCTCAGGAGAAGGCCCAGCGGTTTGCTAACCGGCATAGGACTGATGGTCCTCGGTTTAAAGTGGGGGACTTGGTCTGGTTGTCCTCAAAGAATATTCCTATGAGAGTAGCATCTCCTAAATTTAAGCCTAGGTTCATTGGACCTTATAAGATCATGGAGATTATTAATCCTGTTTCTTTTCGTTTGCTTCTTCCAGGGACATTTAAGATCCATAACGTGTTCCACAAGTCCTTGTTGAAGAGGTTTGTTGAGCCAGTGGTTCCTGCTGCTGTGCCTCCTGACCCTGTTTTGGTTGAGGGCAATCTGGAGTATGGGTTGAGAAAATATTGGATTCTCGTTTTTCTAGACGTAAACTCCAGTATTTGGTTAAATGGAGAGGTTATGGTCAGGAAGACAATTCTTGGGTGTTTGCTTCGGACATCCATGCTAGGAGACTTATCCGTGCGTATCATAGAACTCATCCTGACCGACCTGGTTGCTCAAATGAGGGTTCGGTGACCCCTCCTCAAGGGGGGGGTACTGTTGTGAATGGGTTTGAGATGAGTTCTGAGCAGAGGCTCCCTCTGGTGGTTACAAGCGGTGCTAGTGAGGATTGTGAGGACTGGGAATCAGGTGTTACTGACTGGTCTTATATAAGGGAGTCATTTTCCCATCAGGGTTGCCGGTGATCAATTGTTCTGGTCTGAATCCTTCATTCCAGTTTCCCTTGTAGCCTGCTGTGTCGTGTCTGCATCTCCTGCTTACAGATAAGACTTTTGCTTCTTTTGTGTTTTTGCTATATTTTTGCATTTTGTCCTGCACTTCTTTGGGGGCCTTCAGGGTCCCCTCCGGGGGCTTCTGCCCTCTCAGTTTAGTTCAGCCACTGAGTTTTGTTCTTTTGCTTTTTCCACTTTTTTCAGTGGCTGCTGTTTTGATTTTGTTACACCAGAGAACTAATTTAGGTGGTAGAGGTCGTGTGATCTCAGGTGATTTTGAAATTAGTAGAGTTGGTGCTTTTCAGGGTTTTCTGGGATTGCAGTAAGTACCCTTCCTATCCTTTTCTATTTAGATAGTTTGGGCCCCAGCGTTTGCTCATACTATTTTCTTTCTGTGTCAGTATTTCCTCTTGTCTAACCGCCATTACATGTTTGGGGGCTTTCTGTTATCTTTGGGGTTCTGCTCCGGGGCAGATAGCTTTCCTATTTCTATCTTTAGGTGTAGTTAGTTTCTCAGGCTGTGACGAGGCGTCTAGGACCAACGTAGGAACCTCCACGGCTGCCTCTAGTTGTGGTGGTTAGTCAGGGTACTGCAATCTCATAGATTCCAACTGCTCTGGTGTATTGCCTTTTTTACCTGCACTCCTCAGCTACCGAAACATAACAGCCAATGATGGGAGTGATGGGGACAGGGCCAATGATGGGGAGAGGGCCAATGATGGGAGTGATGGGGAGGGGTCCAGTGATGGGGAGAGGGCCAATGATGGGAGTGATGGGGAGAGGGCCAGTGATGGGGACAGGGCCAATGATGGGAAGAGGGCCAATGATGTGAGTGATGATGAGAGGGCCAATGAAGGGAGTGATGGGGAGAGGGCCAATGATAGCGGTGATAGGGAGAGTGTCAGTGATGGGGAGAGGGCCAATGATGGTGGTGATGGGGAGAGGGCCAATGATGGGAGTGATAGGGAGAGTGCAACGATGGTGATGGGGAGGGGCAATGATGGGTGATGGGGAGGAGGAAATGATGGAGGTGGTTGAATTTCTACATTTCTGCATGAAGGGGATCATGATGGGGCAGATTTCTACATGAATGGGATCATGATGGGGTATATTTCTGCATGAAGGGGATCATGATGGGGCATATTTCTGCATGAAAGGGATCATGATGGGGCATATTACTACATGAATGGGATTATTGTTTAACAATAATTTTGCACTGTATTAAGTTTGAAAGGAATGCGGCCCTCCAGCTTAAATTTTTTTTATGTGCAGCCCATTTACTCTGCCGAGTTTGAGACCCCTGCTCTAGAGCATAGGTATTGCATTGCTGCCATAGAAAACGGGAGAAAATTTTTTAAAAAAATGCTATATAGTGTATATATGAAATATGTATCTGCAAAAATTGTTATGAAAAAAGGAAGGCTCTTAGCGCATAGATTGGCCAATATATGTTTGCCCAATTACCATGTCAAGGTGTACTTCGTAAATTGGGTTCCTGTCCTGTAATGTCATCTCTCTTGGGCAAAAAAGCCTACAATTTATGGGGCAGGAATGGACCAGCCAATCTGCTTAAAATCACATGTGGCTATTGGGAGTGGGAGTGCACATGTCCAAAAGGCTTGACACAAATAGACAAAAAGAAGGACCAGCACATCTAAGCTAGTGTGAATAGGCGACAACCAAAGAAAACATATATGTCAAAAAGATTAAGGTTTGCACCATAACTTACCAAGAATGATTACTCTAGAGCATAGGAACTGCATTGCTGCCATAGAAAATGGGAGAAAAAACTGTAAAAAGCGCTATATAGTGTATATATGAAATATGTATCTGCAAAAATTGCTATGAAAAAAGGAAGGCTCTTAGCGAAGGACATCTTGGCGTGGTAATTGGGCATACATATATTGGCCAATTTATGCGCTAAGAGCCTTCCTTTTTTCATAGCAATTTTTGCAGATACATAGTTTATATATACATTATATAGCGCTTTTTTCAATTTTTTCTCCATTTTCTATGGCAGCAATGCAATTCCTATGCTCTAGAATAATCATTCTTGGTAAGCTATGGCGCAAACCTTAGTCTTTTTGACTTAGGTGATAAAAGCAATCACACAGTAATTATTTCCCCTTATAGAAAAACAACAGTAAGCAGTAATATACTGACAGCTAAATCATGTCACCCCCCCTCATATCATTAACAACATTCCATTTGGAGAACAAATTAGAATTAAACGGAATTGTTCTATGGAAGACACATTTACAAAACTATCGGAAAAAAACATGTTCTAGATTAAAACAAAGAGACTGTTCAAAATAGTCCCATAATACAAAACGTAAAATCATATCTAATATGGATTGAGAGAAATTGTTAACAAATAAAAATACATAGAGCCTGACAAAAGAAGAATATATAATTACATTTACCACCAATTATAGCACACAATACAATGACATTGTCAGCATTATAAAAAAATATACACCATGCTTAATCAGGATCCTAAACTCAAAGAAATTTTAAAAAAATGACATTTGATTTGTAGCCAAACATGCACCTACCCTAGGTTCCATTTTGTCTCCCAGCTTATTCACCAGTAATCCCAGCAAGTCCTCAAATCAAGAAACTTGGCTTCACGTTAAAGATTTTTTTAAATGCTGAGCAAACCGCTGCAAAGCATGTGATTACTCACAAAAGCCAACAACTTTCATTCCACTCACTAGCGGACACAGACAGAAAAGGGTCCCTGTGCAAGAACAATATATGGGCCCTTTGCAGCCCAAGAGTTCATAAAAATGCAAAATTGCACCTGCTTTGGATGTAGAAATGGGCCCCCTTACCTCCTGGGCCCATGTGTGGTTGCACAGGTTACACCAGTAATATGTTCGCCCCTGATTACACTTATGCTGTAACTCTTCAATTTATCCCATACATGATTTCATAAATTGTAACACTCGCTATGTTGCGATGTTGTGTATCTAATAGAATGCATGGAATGGAAATTATAATATATTGGATGCACATCCTGTCCACTAAAGGTCCTCATTCGATGGCACCTTTCAGATGCAGTGAATCCCACGGCGGTTGCAATATCAGCAGCATCTAAACACTTTGCCAATATACAAAAAGGTAACAAGGTAACACAACACATGCTAATTTTTTGAAGAGACAGACCAATGAGAGACTCTGGAAGGACTATAAAACTGGCAATAATTTGTTCCTAGGTCAGATCATGAATAAGATTGAAGTCGAAACACGTTGATCACTGTTTTATTCCTGCTAATGTGCTACAGTGCTGGGTGCCATATGTTGGTTTATTTTATCCACATGGAATAAAAGTTAATTTTTAGCTACCTTCGCCATTCGCTGGATGTTTCTCTGCTGGGAAGCCAGAGGTCGGTACACGGAACAGCAGTATAGTTGGGAGGATAAGCAGGCAACGTAGTCTGGATATAGCCAGAGTCCAGTACATGGAGTAGCAGTAGGATCTTGAGGATAAGCAACAGGTGGGAAGAAGCTAGACTAAAGGCTGGGAGCTCAATAATCTCTCAATGAAGGAAGTACGGTGCCAGCTTTAAGTAGGGTGCTAAATCAGCAGATCACAGGGTGAGCCAATGAGGAACTTGGCATGGAGACATGAGGAACAACACAGGTACTAGTATCTGATTTAGCAACAAACTGCCCAGTGAGCTGAATAGCTCAGAGGAAAGAGCTGCTGGGTTTGAATCCTGACAGCCAATTAGACAGCTGTGGGCGGGCTGATATTAATAGGCTAGGAAGGGGCCATGGATATTGGCCCCCTCCCAGACTAAAAACATCAACTCTCAGCCACCCCAGAAATGATGCATAAGATGTGCCAAATTTTGCATTTAGCCTCGTCTTCCCACTTGCCCTGGTGCGTTGGCAAGTAGGGTGATAGTACTGGGTTTGATGTCACCTTTGTATTGTCAGGTTACATCAAACCCAGGGCTTAGTAATGGAGAGGTGTTTATAAAGCGCCCTCATTACTAACCCCATAGTCAAATTGTGAAAAAATAACACCTATTTTGACAAACAACATGGACTCTATTGATTCTAAATTAACCACCGTACACCCAATTTACTGAAGCCAATGTCCTCTGTAAAATAATTAAAATAATAAACAACCATATTCCTCATCTGTCCGCCAAGAAGATAATAATCCAATTGTTCCGCGATGCGTCTAGCTCTGCTACATGTACATGTAGATGGCAGGCTGCATTTTTGCATGATCCAGCTATACAGCCTGTTATCCAGCAGAATCTCTAAGCTGCGTGCGCTTGCTCGGCTCAGTGCCTCGTTGTGATGTGCTAAAGTTGGGCAAAGTTCATATCTAATGAACTCATTTCACCTCACTTACGTCACTTACGTCACTTTGAGGGTGAGAAAGTTGTCACTCTCGCCGATGCCGTCAGAAAGGTCATTGGACTTGAGAGCCAATGAACTCAGTTCAACTCAATGAAGTCAGCAGCCGCTGATGTGACCGCTCTACAAGTGATCCGAATTGTCATGGTACAGTATGGATTACGGCGGATAGGTGAGGGATATGGTGGTTTATTATTTTTTCTCTTTTACAGGTGACATGTGCATCGGGGATTAGGTGTTAAGGTGAGTATTGGTGTGTTTTATTTTTTATTTTTTACAGGCCACAAGAAATTTAGGGATTAGGTGTTATGGTGAGTGTACCTGTGTTTTTTTATTTTTATTTCAATATTTACTTATTTTACCTTTTTTAAAATTTAATTTGAGCACAGGCACCAGCTGATGACTACACCTATCAGTGTGGCCTGCTCTCGCTGTTATCAACAACAATAGACGTAGTCTCTCATCATCCGACACCTGTGACTGGCGGTAAGCTTTTTCCCGCTGGTCACAGTCACATCTGACAGCCTGACCCCACAGCACTCTGAACAGTGGTAATGATCTATACCGCTGATTACAGCCCCGGTGTTTCTCGCGCTGTCGCACAGATGAGAGATCAGGAAACACCTGATACAGGAGCAAAAGCGCAGCAAATCTGCAAATAATTTTATACCTGTATTTTTGCTGCGTATTTGACTGACTCTATTGAAGTCAATGGTGAAAAATGCACAAAGAATTTACATGCTGTGGATTTAAAAGCACAGCAAATTCTGAAAGGAAAAATACTGATCATGTGCATAGCACTTCAGGATTCTCAATGACTTTGCTGGCATAAGGATTCCCTAGCTTTTTTGGGCAAATTCTGTGTGGAAAAAGCAATCAAAAATGCAACGTGTGCACACAGCCTAATTCTGCTCAATACATCACATATGATACACAGAAACGGCTGTAAACGTTAGATAGGATGGATACACTGAGACTCCTTTATACATAATATACGATCCATTACGACTGCTGTATATATCACATATGATATACTGAGACTGTCTCGACCACGCACCACAATTGTGGGTTACCAGGGCAATGGGATACTCAGAGCCGAGCCCATGGAAGTCTATGGGGTTTGTCACAGGTAGCGGTGGCTCGGTCTGTGGCCCTGGCGGTCTGGCGTATGTTGGGGGAATATTTACAGGGGATAGATATATTTACAGTTCGTGACGCCACCTGTAGTCTCTGGTAATTTGTACCAGCGCTGCTGTAGATCTCTGAGGGGATGGTGAGGCAGCTAGATGTCGGGTCCCTACAGGTGGGACTCTTCCCTCAGGTCGATGGTTATGATGGGGTAGTGCAGGAATGCAATCAAATAACACAGTCTCACACATCAGCGTCTTTCCATACCTTTACTTCAAGTTGTTCAGGCAGGTCCCAGGGAGGCTGATGGGGTTGATGGAGGATGAGCTTTGAGGCAACGGCAGAGCAAGTTAGGGGCCTCCTTTACTTTCCAAGGATGAAGAGTCCAACCAGCGTAAAGCGTAGTTCCCTCTATAACTCCAGCTATTCCAAAGCTGTGCTGCCCGGTCAGTTTTGTGGTTGGAGCCTTCTTCTGAGAGAGCTGAGTTCCAATTCCTGTCGTGCACTGACTCAAGGTTCTCACTCTCCCTGACCCCAGTTACGTACTGACTCTTCAGGGGCTGCTTTCCGTTACCTAAGGTCCGGTAAGCCTCTGGGTTTCCTACCACCATGCATGAAGCTATGGTGATGCTTCGGTCTCCAGTGACCGGTAACAATATGCAGGTATTCTATACCTATGGCACTTTTCTGTTCTCTTCCACTATGCCCTTCGATTTGCTCAGACTCTCAACAGATGTCTCAGTCCGTCCTCTAGTGGGGCACAGCTCTGACCAGGCTGAGGTGAACTGGCTCACCTTTACTGGACTCCACTTTCTGAACTGCACAAAGACTGCACTTCCTAACTCTTTCGAGTCACTGACTGAACTGAACTCAGACTACTCAGCACTCCCCTCCACACCCCTGCTGGGTGTGTCCGAAGTGTACGTGATATCATGGAGAGCCCTTAACCGTTACCTCTCCACTCATCCTCCTGGTATTGTGTACCAGGGCTACACATTCCCCCATGGTAAACGACAGCACTCCCGGGCTGTGAAATACAAGAGACAATTTTTGTTTATGCATTAAACATCAACATTAAACATTAATTTGTCCCATCCGGGAGGTAAGGATGTCTTGAACGTTGCTAACAACACATTGAATATAGAAAAAAATACGAAATATTAAATAAACATGTTCATAAATAAACGACAATATTCTTGTGAAGGACCCGCACCAAACCTTCAACGTGGGTCCTGGGTGGGCTGCAGGACATCCGAATGCAGACCTCACTCAGTGCCTCACCACACGGGTTTTATGTTCAGAGGTAAGTCAAGGCTTCGTGTGAAACCATTAAAAGGCACCTTAGTGCAACTATTTACAAGATAAGTTCTGGGCTGGCACAGTCCTCAGCCTCTGAGTCCATTATAAGACACCATAAGGAAAAGACACATATATATATACTTTTTACAATATTCACATTAATTTGTTATAATTACTGCTGGTAACGAATGGGTATCTTCCCTTTTGTGGTTCGCTCTGATCTACGTGGAGTAGCTTCAGGTATATTAAGTTGCGATCTGTCTGCACTGCGTAACGGCAAACTATAGAACTGCCTCAATCTTTCTATGGATCTGGCAAGCGTACTGATGGCTGGGCGGTGTGAGTCAGCTTCACCAGGGGATCCCATAGTATGGGGCGCTGCTTCAGATGATCCTTCTTGAGATTCCGCAGGTTGAGGTGTTGCTGGAATGGGTAACTCCTGAACTGGCTCAACTGGTACCACGGGCATAACTGGAGGTAGAACTTCCTCTGGTGGCTGATAAAACTGCAATACTGGAATTATTACAGCATCTCCCAGTCTGGGCCAATCCGCAGGAAAATCTCCCAGATCCGTGTGTATGACCTCTTCCTTCCTTTCTTCTTGATTGATGACAGGGTTCTTTTCACAACGCTTTAAGGGTTCTGTACACAATTTCAAATGGTCTCTAGACACAGTGGTTATTGTTCTTCCTCCGTCCTTACTGATGATACAAACTTTTCTGTTGTCATATTTAGAATCTTGTACGACGTAGGGTTCTTGCTCCCACTGGTTATCCAATTTGTGCATTTTCCTTTTTCTTTTTAATACCACTTCTCCAGGCATCAAGGGCTTGGCAGGAGCATTTCTGTTGTAAATATCTTCCTGTTTCTCCCGTGCCTTGTTGAGACTTTCCTCCACACAGATTTGCACTCTTCTGTACTGCTCTTGCCGATTTATGTCCCAGTTTTCAACGGCGTCGTCTGCCTCCGGTTCTACTACTCCAAGTTCTAAATCCATTGGTAGTCTTCCGGGCCTTGCTCTCATAAGATAGGCTGGAGTGCAGTTAGTAGAACTTACAGGTATATGGTTATACAAATCAACCAAATCAGGTAGTAAGTCCGGCCATCGATTTCTGTCTTCCAACGGTATGGATCTCAACAAGTCAAGGACAATATGGTTCATTTTTTCGCAAAGACCGTTGGTTTGAGGGTGGTATGGCGTTGTTCTAATTTTCTTGCACCCGTACATGTGACAGAATTCCTTGAATAAATCAGCTTCGAAAGCAGGTCCTTGATCGGTTAATACTTGCTCCGGATACCCATGCGGTCTGCAGAAACTTGCTTGAAAGGTTTTCGCGGCCGTCACTGCGGTCTGATCCTTAACTGGAACAACCACCAGAAATCTGGAGTAATGGTCCACCATGGTCAAGGCGTATGAGTATCCAGATCTACTTGGCGACAATTTGACATGGTCCAGGGCCACAATCTCCAAGGGACGAGTCGTCCGGATAGGTTGCAGGGGCGCCTTCTGACTACCGTAGTCCTTTCTTCTGAGACCACAGGGTCCACAGTTCCGACACCACCTCTCAATGGAGCTGCGCATCCCTACCCAGTAGAACCGGCATCTCAACAGGGCCTCCAGCTTTCTCCAGCCAAAGTGTCCTGCTTGATCGTGGTATGCTTCCAACACCATTGGGACGTCTGCCTTGGGGACCACGATTTGCCAGACCATCTCATGGGTTCTGGGGTTGACGTATCTCCTGCACAACTTCTCACGGTATAGGAACAACCTGCTTTTCTCGTTCCACAGGAGCTTGGCTGACATAGGTGCATCCTTTTCCAAAGAGGAGCCTTCCTGTCTTAACAACTCCTTGATGCGGCTGACCACTGGATCACTGTCCTGAGTCTCTTTCCAGCTGTGATGGGGTAAAGGATTTAATGTTGCACCATACTGCTTTCTGTTGACTCGATGCTCATGGACTACCCCATTTCGATGGAACGCAGGTAGCTCAATTTCTTCCAGGTCGTCCGATTCTTCTTCCGTATCAGAGTCATGCGGCATTCGAGACAATGCGTCAGCATTAGCATTCTTTCGACCTGCCCGGTACTTGATAGTAAACTGGTAATTGGACAACCGAGCCATCCATCGCTGCTCCATGGCACCCAGCTTGGCGGTTTCCAGGTGCGTTAAGGGGTTGTTATCTGTAAACGCAGTGAACCGATTGGAGGCCAGATAATGCTTAAATCTTTCAGTAATGGCCCAGACCAGCGCCAGAAACTCCAGCTTGAAGCTGCTATAATTTTCCGGATTCCTTTCAGTTGGCCTGAGTTTTCTGCTGGCATATGCAATGACTTTTTCTTGGCCATTCTGCTTCTGACTGAGAACTGCTCCCAACCCTTCATTACTGGCGTCGGTGTACAACAGGAACGGTTGGCTGTAATCAGGATAGGTTAAGATCTCATCACCTGTAAGGATCTCTTTCATCTCTTGGAATGCTTCAGCCTGTTCCTTACCCCAATTAAAGGGAGGGTTTCTGCTCTTTAGGGATTGTCCTACTAGGAGGTCCTGTAAAGGAGCTGCCTTCTTCGTGTAATCTTTCACTAATCTCCTGTAGTAACCCGTTAGTCCCAGGAACTGTCGCACTTCCTTAAGGTTCTTCGGCTCCGGCCACTTCTGGATGGCAGTGACTTTCTCTGGGTCCGGCGCTACTCCTTCCGAACTGACGATGTGCCCAAGTATTGTACCTTCTGTTTGAGTAGATGGCATTTTGAGGGTTTTAATTTCATCCCGTACCTGGACAGGGACTCGAATACTTCTGCCAGGTGCTTCAGATGATCCTCATAAGTCTTGGAATACACGATGACGTCGTCTAGGTATAGCAGCACGGTTTCAAAATTGAGATGTCCCAGGCAGTTCTCCATCACTCTCTGAAATGTTCCTGGGGCACTACTGAGCCCAAACGGCATTCTGTCGAACTCACAGAGCCCCATTGGGGTGGTGAAAGCCGTTTTCTCACGATCCTCCTCAGCCACAGCCACTTGCCAGTAACCACTAGTCAGATCAAGGGTAGAAAAGTAGTTAGCCGTTTTCAGAGCAGCTAATGATTCCTCTATGCGTGGTAACGGGTATGCATCCTTGTGTGTTATGCGGTTCACCTGCCTGTAATCCACACACATTCTCATACTACCATCTTTCTTTTTAACCAGAACTAGAGGGGCTGCCCAGGGGCTACAACTATCCCTTATCACCCCGGCCTTCTTCATATCATGCAACATTTCTTTAGCCTTCTGATAATGGGCTGGGGGTATAGGCCTATACCGCTCCTTGATGGGAGGATGACTGCCTGTAGGGATATGATGTTGGACTCCCTTAATTACCCCAAAATCAAGTGGGTGCTTGCTAAACACTTGGGCAAACTCTTGCACCACCCGTAATACCCCTTGCTTCTGGTGAGCGGGAGTGGTGTCCGTCCCAACATGGAGTTGCTGACACCATTCCGCCACCTGAGTTGCTGGGTCATTGTCCTCCGCTATTTGACAGGAGTCTAAGGACTCAGCCGGAAGAATAGAATTATTGTCGACAGCATGTAGTTTAGCAATGGTTGCATAACGGGGTAAGTTTACCTCATCATCTCCCCAATTGAGAAGCCGTACTGGTACTCTTCCATTCACCACTTCTACTACTCCTCTAGCAGTCATAAGTGTAGGTCTATGTTCTGAATGGTGGGGTTCTACTACAGCTTGGTAATTCTGTCCTCTCAGACCTATGGCTGCCCTGCACCAAATGATCATTTCACTCATTGGGGGTATCACAATAGGATCCGAGTCAGTGACCCGTACATTACCAATTTCGCCGTCTGTAAGCTTCGCTTGCTGCTGACACACCAGGGCCCGGATCTCTCTTTGGATTACTCCTCTCTGCCTTGGTCGGGCAATCTCAGCGAGCTGTTGGAGCAAGAACACAACTTCTCCCAAACAATTACCGATAATGTTAGTACCCAAAATTATATTTAAACCGTTCTCCTCATTTACAGTCTTTACTATCAGAAGCCCCTGGTCTTTCAACTCCTCTCTGCCCACCTTTACATCTACACATTTTGTCCCAAGTACTTCTACAGGAAGACCATTAGAAGCATACACGGTAAAGTCAGAGCTCGGGGGTTTAAGACTGTCCATTGACCAGTACTTAGTATAGAGGGCATCAGGAATTAGGGTCACCTGGGACCCAGTGTCTAACAATGCCGGAACTGCAATACCATCTAAGATGATAGACAGGTAGGGTCGCCCACCCACATACCTGCGGTTCCAGTCTAGGGGGCCTGACGGGTATTCTCCTGGGTGTTGGCCCTCGGACCCAGGTTCTGCCCGTTTAAAGGACACTGTGGAGACAGATGACCTTTCCGGTTGCATCGGTAACAGATGATCTCTCGACGAGGAGGGTGTTGATCAGAGGTCGCTCCTGGGGGTGGCGTTGTCCTCCTCCGGGGGGGCGACGTCTTCTTTCTTCTCCGGTGCATCCACGGGACGTCTTCTGGGCAGTCTGCTAACAAGATCTTCCCTTCTTCCTCTTTCCGCAGTTGCAGGGCACTCATTACAGCAGCCAGATTTTTAGTCAGCTGGCGCACCTCTGAGCGCAGACAATCCAATTCACTAGGAGGGGTCACCTGCGCTTTGGCTTCGGCCACTAACGGGGAAAAGGGGTTTACTGCCGGTTCCAGAGTGACTTCAGCCTGATGATGTTGGGTTGCCACCTCAAGTTTGCCCAGGGGCCGCAGCCCCTTTATTGCCATGTCTTTTAGGGCATCAAAGGTAGCATCCGGATGATCTAAGGACCACCAGTTTACAGTTCTGCGTTCCTCTTGGGATCTCAATCCCTGTATAAATTGTTCTTTCAGCATTTTATTCTCATCAATAGCATTTAAATTATTAACCTGCTTAAGAGCTCTCAGGGCTCCTTGTAGTCGGCAAGCGTAGTCCCGGATGCTGTCACCTGGCTGTTGTGAACAGTGATAGAAGGCCATCCGGAGATCCGTTTCTGTGCGGTCTTCAAATATGGCATGCAGCTTAAGGAAGATCGCAGGTACCGACTCCTGATCAACGGTATCCCAAGTCTCCACTTCCCTCTCAGCAGCGCCAGTTAGCTGCCCTATTAGCACAGCAGCTTTTTGTCTCTCAGGCATGGAGTACATTTCTAGGATGCTGCATAACTTCCGCTTGAAGCCTGCTAATGTGCCTGGCTCACCGCTGTACTGGGGAAGCCATTTCGCCCCAGGCATATATGGGAGCGTTAGTGGCATGATCGGGACTACCGGACTGGGTGCAGGGCCTGCGCCCCCATCTGGCGCTACAATACCAGACGGTGCGGGATTGGGGACTCCGGCTGGGGCCGCACTGTCAGCCGGTTGTTGTGACATCTTAGCGCCCCCTTGGTTAAACGGAGCCTACCGGTTTCAGATGCTGCTACTTCACAGGCACCGCAGTGGGAACAGGACCTTCGTCGCAGGCGCTCTGATGTCAGAGCGTTCACTTCCTGTTGCAGGACCTGCCGATGAGTCAGAGCCAGGGGCGTGTCCAAGACTCTGCGCGCTCTTTCAGGTACGCCCACCTTCTTCTCCAGCGCCTTAGGGCGCGAATCTGGCGGCAAATATGGCGGTATTTGGCGCCAAACAACAGCAACAGTCTTTTTCGCCAAAACACTCCACAGGCACACAGGGCTCGCAATGCTGCAAGTTTCGTATCCTGTTCGTGACGCCAATTTGTCTCGACCACGCACCACAATTGTGGGTTACCAGGGCAATGGGATACTCAGAGCCGAGCCCATGGAAGTCTATGGGGTTTGTCACAGGTAGCGGTGGCTCGGTCTGTGGCCCTGGCGGTCTGGCGTATGTTGGGGGAATATTTACAGGGGATAGATATATTTACAGTTCGTGACGCCACCTGTAGTCTCTGGTAATTTGTACCAGCGCTGCTGTAGATCTCTGAGGGGATGGTGAGGCAGCTAGATGTCGGGTCCCCTACAGGTGGGACTCTTCCCTCAGGTCGATGGTTATGATGGGGTAGTGCAGGAATGCAATCAAATAACACAGTCTCACACATCAGCGTCTTTCCATACCTTTACTTCAAGTTGTTCAGGCAGGTCCAGGGAGGCTGATGGGGTTGATGGAGGATGAGCTTTGAGGCAACGGCAGAGCAAGTTAGGGGCCTCCTTTACTTTCCAAGGATGAAGAGTCCAACCAGCGTAAAGCGTAGTTCTCTCTATAACTCCAGCTATTCCAAAGCTGTGCTGCCCGGTCAGTTTTGTGGTTGGAGCCTTCTTCTGAGAGAGCTGAGTTCCAATTCCTGTCGTGCACTGACTCAAGGTTCTCACTCTCCCTGACCCCAGTTACGTACTGACTCTTCAGGGGCTGCTTTCCGTTACCTAAGGTCCGGTAAGCCTCTGGGTTTCCTACCACCATGCATGAAGCTATGGTGATGCTTCGGTCTCCAGTGACCGGTAACAATATGCAGGTATTCTATACCTATGGCACTTTTCTGTTCTCTTCCACTATGCCCTTCGATTTGCTCAGACTCTCAACAGATGTCTCAGTCCGTCCTCTAGTGGGGCACAGCTCTGACCAGGCTGAGGTGAACTGGCTCACCTTTACTGGACTCCACTTTCTGAACTGCACAAAGACTGCACTTCCTAACTCTTTCGAGTCACTGACTGAACTGAACTCAGACTACTCAGCACTCCCCTCCACACCCTGCTGGGTGTGTCCGAAGTGTACGTGATATCATGGAGAGCCCTTAACCGTTACCTCTCCACTCATCCTCCTGGTATTGTGTACCAGGGCTACACAAGACAGCTATATAAACATTACATAGACTGCACTGAGACTGCTGCATATATATCACATAGAAGGCACAATGACTGCTGTTTATACATCACAAAGTAGACACTGAGACTGCTGAATACATCACATAGGATACATTGAGACTGCTGTGTACATCAGATAGGATATACTTAGACTGCTGTATACACATCACATAGGATATTCTGAGATTGCTTTAGACATAACATAGGAGACACTGAAATTACTGTATATATATCACAAAGGAGACACTGAGTCTGCTGTATATACAGTACATTACATAGAAGAAAGCAAGACTTTGCAGTATATGCACTGCTCAAAAAATAAAGGGAACACTTAAACAGAATATAAATCCAAGTAAATCAAACTTCTGTGAAATCAAACGGTCTTCTTAAGAAGCAAAACTGATTGAAATCAATTTCATACGCTGTTGTGCAAATAGAACAGACAACAGATGGAAATTATTGGCAATTATCAAGACACACTCAATAAAGGAGTGATTCTGCAGGTGGGGACCAAAGACCACATCTGAGTACCAATGCTTTCTGGATGATGTATTGGTCACTTTTGAAAGTTGGTTGTGCTTTCACACTTGTGGTAGCATGAGACAGACTCTACAACCCACACAAGTGGCTCAGGTAGTGCAGAACATCTAGGATGGCACATCAATGCGAGACAGGTTTGCTGTCTGTCAGCGTAGTGTCCAGAGGCTGGAGGCGCTACCAGAAGACAGGCCAGTACACCAGGAGATATGGAGAGGGCTGTAGGAGGGCAACAACCCAACAGCACGACCGCTACCTCCGCATTTGCGCAAGGAGGAACAGGAAGAGCACTGCCAGAGCCCTGCAAAATGACCTCCAGCAGGCCGCAAATGTGCATGTGTCTGCACAAATAGTTAGAAACCGACTCCATGAGGATGGTCTGAGTGCCCGACGTCCACAGATGGGTGTTGTGCTCACAGCCTAACACCGTGCAGGACGCTTGGCATTTGCCACAGAACACCAGGATTGGCAAATTCGACCACTGGTGCCCTGTGCTTTTCACAGATGAAAGCAGGTTCACACTGAGCACATGTGACAGACGTGACAGAGTCTGGAGACGCCATAGAGTGCGATCTGCTTCCTGCAACATCCTTCAGCATGACCAGTTTGGCAGTGGTTCAATAATGGTGTGGGGTGGCATTTCTTTCGAGGGCCGCACAGCCCTCCATGTGCTTGCCAGAGGTAGCCTGACTGCCATTAGGTACCGAGATGAGATCCTCAGACCCCTTGTGAGACCATATGTTGGTGCTGTTGGCCCTGGGTTCCTCCTAATGCAGGACAATGCCAGACCTCATGTGGCTGGAGTGTGTCAGCATTTCCTGCAAGATGAAGGCATTGAAGCTATGGACTGGCCCGCTCGTTCCCCAGACCTGAATCCGATTGAGCAAATCTGGGACATAATGTCTTGCTCCATCCACCAACGTCACGTTGCACCACAGACTGTGCATGAGTTGGCGGATGCTTTAGTCCAGGTCTGGGAGGAGATCCCTCAGGAGACCATCCGCTGCCTCATCAGGAGCATGCCCAGGCGTTGTAGGGGTCATACAGGCACGTGGAGATCACACACACTACTGAGCATCATTTTGACTTGTTTTAACCCCTTTACCCTCAAGGGTGGTTTGCACGTTAATGACCGGGCCAATTTTTACAATTCTGACCACTGTCTTTTTATGAGGTTATAACTCTGGAACGCTTCAACGGATCTTCGCGATTCTGAGATTATTTTCTCGTGACATATTGTAATACACGTTAGTGGTAAAATTTCTTCTATATAACTTGCAATTATTTTTGAAAAAAACGGAAATATGGCGAAAATTTTGAAATTTTGCAATTTTCAAACTTTGAATTTTTATTCCCTTAAAACAGAGAAATATGTTGCACAAAATGGTTAATAAATAACATTTCCCACATGTCTACTTTACATCAGCACAGTTTTGGAACCAAAATTTTTTTTTGTTAGGAAATTATAAGGGTTAAACGTTGACCAGCAATTTCTCATTTTTACAACAAAATTTACAAAGCCATATTTTTTAGGGACCACCTCACATTTGAAGACACTTTGAGGGGTCTATATGGCAGTAAATACCCAAAAGTGACACCATTCTTAAAAACGAAACCCTCACGGTACTCAAAACTACATTCAAGAAATTTATTAACCCTTCAGGTGCTTCACAGGAGCTGAAGCAACGTGGAAGGAAAAAATGAACATTTAACTTAACACAAAAATGATATTTTACAAACGTTTTTTTATTTTCACAAGGATAAAAGGAGAAAATGGACAGATAAAGTTGTTGTGCAATTTCTCCTGAGTACGCCAATACCTGATATGTGGGGGAAAACCACTCTTTGGGCGCACGGCAGAGCTCGTAAGGGAAGAAGCGCCATTTGACTTTCTCAAACCAAAATTGGCTAGAATTGAGATTGGACGCCATATTGCGTTAGGAAAGCCCCTGATGCACCTAAACAGTGGAAACCCCCACAAGTGATACCATTTTAGAAACTAGACCCCCTATGGAACTTATCTAGATCTGTTGTGAGCACTTTGAACCCCCAAGTGATTCACAAAACTTTATAGTGCCTGGGTGTGAAAAAAAAATTTTTTCCACAAAAATGATGTTTTAGTCACCAATTTTTGATTTTTCCCAAGGAAATTGGACACCAAAAGTTGTTGTCCAATTTGTCCTGAGTACACTGATACACCATATGTGGGGGGGAAAAACTGTTTGGGCGCACGGTAGGGCTTGGAAAGGAAGTAAGAATGTTTTGGAATGTAGACTTTGATGGGTGTCATGTTCAGTTTGCAGAGCCCCAGATGTGCCTAAACAGTGGAAACCCCCCCAAAAGTGACCCCATTTTGGAAATTAGACCCCCTAAGGAACTTATCTAGATCTGTGGTGACACTTTGAACCCCCAAGTGCTTCACACAAGTTTATAATGCCCGGGCATGAAAATAAAAAATCCTATTTTTTTCCCACAAAAATGATCTTTTAGTCACCAATTTTTTATTTTCCCAAGGGTAACAGGAGAAATTGGACACCAAACATTGTTGTCCAATTTGTCCTGAGTACGCTAATACCCCATATGTGGGGGGGAACCACTGTTTGGGTACACTTTGGGGCACGAAGTGAAGTAGTGACGTTTTGAAATGGCCGACTTTGATGGAATTGTCTGCGGGCATCATGTTACGTTTGCAGAGCCCCTGATGTGCCTAAACAGTAGAAACCCCAACAAGTGACCCCATTTTGAAAACTAGACCCTCTAAGGAACTTATCTAGATCTGTGGTGAGCAATTGGAACCCCCAAGTGCTTTACACAAGTTTATAACGTAGAGACGTAAAATTAAAAAATAATATTTTTTCCACAAAAATGATCTTTTCACCCAATTTTAATTTTCCCAAGGGTAACAAGACCCCAAAAGTTATTGTGCAATTTGTCCTGAGTACGCTGAAACCCAATATGTGGGGGTAAACCACTGTTTGGGTGCATGGCAGAGCTCGGAAAGGGTGTCATTTGACTTTTTCAACGCAGAATTGGCTGGACGCCATGTCGTGTTTGGAGAACCCCTGATGTGCCTAAACAGTGGAAACCCCCACAAATGACACCATTTTGGAAACTAGACCCCTCAAGGAACTTATCTAGATATGTGATGAGAACTTTGAACCCAAAGGTGTTTCCCTAAAGTTTATAACGCCCGGGCATGAAAATAAAAAATCATATTTTTTCCACAAACATGATCTTTTAGTCCCAAACTTTTTATTTTCCCAAGGTTAACAGGAGAAATTGGACCCCAAAAGTTGTTGTTCAATTTGTCCTGAGTACGCTGATACCCAATACGTGGGAGAAAACTACTGTATGGGCACACGTCGGGGCTCGGAAGGGAAGTAGTGACATTTTGGATTGCAGACTTTGATGGAATGGTCTGCGGGCGTCATGTCACATTTGGAGAGCCCTGATGTGCCTAAACAGTGGAAACCCCAACAAGTGACCAAATTTTGGAAAATAGACCCCCCAAGGAACTTATCTAGATGTGTGGTGAGCACTTTGAACCCCAAAGTCCTTCACAGAAGTTTATAACGTACAGCCGTAAAAACAAAAAAATCATTTTTTTTTACAAAATTATTTTTTCGCCCCAATATTTTATTTTCACAAGGATAACAGGAGAAATTGAATTGGACCCAAAAGTTGTTGTCCAATTTGTCCTGAGTACGCTAATACCCCATATGTGGGGGGGAACCACTGTTTGGGTACACTTTGGGGCACGAAGTGAAGTAGTGACGTTTTGAAATGGCCGACTTTGATGGAATTGTCTGCGGGCATCATGTTACGTTTGCAGAGCCCCTGATGTGCCTAAACAGTAGAAACCCAACAAGTGACCCCATTTTGAAAACTAACCCTCTAAGGAACTTATCTAGATCTGTGGTGAGCAATTGGAACCCCAAGTGCTTTACACAAGTTTATAACGTAGAGACGTAAAATTAAAAAATAATATTTTTTCCACAAAAATGATCTTTTCACCCCAATTTTAATTTTCCCAAGGGTAACAAGACCCCAAAAGTATTGTGCAATTTGTCCTGAGTACGCTGAAACCCCATATGTGGGGGTAAACCACTGTTTGGGTGCATGGCAGAGCTCGGAAGGGAGTGCCATTTGACTTTTTCAACGCAGAATTGGCTGGACGCCATGTCGTGTTTGGAGAACCCCTGATGTGCCTAAACAGTGGAAACCCCCCACAAATGACACCATTTTGGAAACTAGACCCCTCAAGGAACTTATCTAGATATGTGATGAGAACTTTGAACCCAAAGGTGTTTCCCTAAAGTTTATAACGCCCGGGCATGAAAATAAAAAATCATATTTTTTCCACAAACATGATCTTTTAGTCCCAAACTTTTTATTTTCCCAAGGTTAACAGGAGAAATTGGACCCCAAAAGTTGTTGTCCAATTTGTCCTGAGTACGCTGATACCCAATACGTGGGAGAAAACTACTGTATGGGCACACGTCGGGGCTCGGAAGGGAAGTAGTGACATTTTGGATTGCAGACTTTGATGGAATGGTCTGCGGGCGTCATGTCACGTTTGGAGAGCCCCTGATGTGCCTAAACAGTGGAAACCCCCAACAAGTGACCAAATTTTGGAAAATAGACCCCCCAAGGAACTTATCTAGATGTGTGGTGAGCACTTTGAACCCCGAAGTGCTTCACAGAAGTTTATAACGTACAGCCGTAAAAAACAAAAAAATCATTTTTTTTTACAAAAATTATTTTTTCGCCCCCAATATTTTATTTTCACAAGGGTAACAGGAGAAATTGGACCCCAAAAGTTGTTGTCCAATTTGTCCTGAGTACGCTGATACCCTATATGTGGGAGAAAACTACTGTATGGGCACACGTCAGGGCTCGGAAGGGAAGTAGTGACGTTTTGGATTGCAGACTTTGATGGAATGGTCTGCGGGCGTCATGTCGCATTTGGAGAGCCCCTGATGTGCCTAAACAATGGAAACCCCCACATAAGTGACCCCATTTTGGAAAATAGACCCCCTAAGGAACTTATCTAGATCTGTGGTGAGCACTATGAACCCCCAAGTGCTTCACAGAAGTTTATAACGTACAGCCGTAAAAACAAAAAAATCATTTTTTTTTACAAAAATTATTTTTTCGCCCCAATATTTTATTTTCACAAGGATAACAGAAGAAATTGAATTGGACCCAAAAGTTGTTGTCCAATTTGTCCTGAGTACGCTGATACCCTATATGTGGGAGAAAACTACTGTATAGGCACACGTCGGGGCTCGCAAGGGAAGTAGTGACGTTTTGGATTGTAGACTTTGATGGAATGGTCTGCGGGCGTCATGTCGTGTTTGTAGAGCCCTGATGTGCCTAAAAATTGGAAACCCCCCACAAGTGACCCCATTTTGGAAACTAGACCACCCAAGGAACTTATCTAGATGTGTGGGGAGAACTTTGAACCCCCAAGTGCTTCGCAGAAGTTTATAACGTAGAGACATAAGAATACAAAATCATAATTTTTTTCCACAAAAATGATATTTTTGCCCCCAATTTTTTATTTTCACCAGGGTAACAGAAATTAGACCACAAGAGTTATTGTGGAATTTGTCCTGAGTACGCTGATACCCCATATGTGGGGGTAAACTACTGTTTGGGTGCATGGCAGAGCTCCGGAGATATGGAGCACCGTTTGACTTTTTCAACGCAGAATTGGCTGGAATTGAGATCAGACGCCATGTCACATTTGGAGAGCCCTGATGTGCCTAAACAGTGGAAACCCCCCAATTCTAACTCCAACCCTAATCCCAACACGCCCCTAAATCTAGTCCCAACCCTAACCATAACCATAACCACAAACCTAACCATAACACACCCCTAAACCTAATCCCAACCCTAACCCTAATTCTAACTTTAGCCGCAACCCTAACCCTAACCCTAATGGGAAAATGGAAATAAATACATTTTTTGAGCTTGTACATCACATTGGATATATTGAGAGAGTCCTGTTTATACATCAGATACAAAACACTGCGACTGCTGTATTGGAGGCAGGATAGAGAGAAAAGCTAACTCCACACACAAATAGCAGTACTGGCCAGCATTGGATGTAATAGTAACCCCTTAATGACCACCAATACGCCTCTTAATGGCGGTAGTTAAGGGTACTTAAACCACAGCGCTGTGAATTCACGGCGCTGTGGAAAAAGTATATAGCGCCCCCCAGAGTCGGATGTTTTCCGAGGTCTCGGCTACCGGGTGTAGCCGAGACCCCAGAGAACATGATTCCGGTCGGTTTTTTAGCGATCCCACTTTTGCGATCGCCGTTATTAACTATATAATGGTGACCGCAAAAAGAGCCGCGATTCTGCTTTATCTTTCTCTCTCCTCTGATGTGATTGCACATCAGAGGAGAGAGAAATAGGGTCCCCGATCCCCCCGGTACCTACCGGTGTCCCCAGACCCCCTTGCCTCCTCCGGTGGGCGCCGCCATCTTGGTCCGGGAAGAAAATGGCGGACGCACTGTGCCCGCCATTTTCTTTCCGGACCAGCAGATTCATTCATTCAGTGAAGGTACATTTTGATCACTGTGATAAACCCTATCACAGTGATCAAAATAAAAAAATAGCAAATAAACCCCCCTTTATCACACCTTTAGTTAGGGAAATATAATAAAATAAAGGAAATATATTTATTTTGATTTTTCCATTAGGGTTAGGGTTACAATTAGGGTTAGAGTTGGAATTAGGGTTAGGGTTACAATTAAGATTGGGGTTAGAATTAGGGCTAGGGTTGCAATTAGGATTAGGGTTGGAATTAGGGTTGGGATTAGGGTTAGGATTAGGGTCGGGATTAGGGTTAGGGTTAGTGGTATGTTGGGGTTAGGGTTGGAACTAGAATTGAGGGGTTTCCACTATTTAGGCGCATCAGGGGTTCTCCAAACACGACATGGCGTTCAAAATGTCAAATGGTGCTCCCTCCCTTCTGAGTCCTGCCGTGCGCCCAAACAGTGGTTTACCCCAACATATGGGGTATCAGCGTACTCAGGACAAATTGCACACCAATTTTGGGGTTCTAATTTCTTCTGTTACCCTGAATATGCTGAATAAACTCAGGACTCTGAGAAATGGTGGCCGTACAGAAACAAAACAAAGTTTTATGAAGGTATCTGCATATATGGACCCTGAAGAGTGCCACATCTGTCCTGCATGCTTGGTTTAATTCCCAGCATCTGCTCTTATTCTG
>JARQOD010007406.1:0-39306 GCA_033576555.1 Oophaga sylvatica | reverse complement strand
AAAGATATGCAGACTGCTGTGGCCTGGTATTATCAGGCTGGCAAGGTCCATGGATCTTGGCTCCTTAACAGCCTGAAAATCCAGGCCTCAGCGGTCTGCTTCATCTGGCTGGTTAACAAAAATAGGGGGGACCCCATGCCAATTTTTTTCAAGGGGATCCCCTATTTTTGTTAATCAGCCAAGATATGCAGACTGCTGTGGCCTGGTATTATCAGGCTGGCAAGGTCCATGGATCTTGGCTCCTTAACAGCCTGAAAATCCAGGCCTCAGCGGTCTGCTTCATCTGGCTGGTTAACAAAAATAGGGGGGACCCCACGCCAATTTTTTTCGAGGGGATCCCCTATTTTTGTTAATCAGCCAAGATATGCAGACTGCTGTGGCCTAGTATTATCAGGCTGGCAAGGTCCATGGATCTTGGCTCCTTAACAGCCTGAAAATCCAGGCCTCAGCGGTCTGCTTCATCTGGCTGGTTAACAAAAATAGGGGGGACCCCACGCCATTTTTTTTTCGAAGGGAACCCCTATTTTTGTTAATCAGTTCCCTCTGACGTCACTGATTGTGTCCCTGGCTGACCTGAAGTGAAAGTGGAAAGCAATCAATTAAGCTTTCCACTTAAGGGACCGTCTCACATAGCGATATCGCTACCGAGATCGCTGCTGAGTCACTAGTTTTGTGACGCAGCAGCGAGCTCACCAGCGATATCGCTGTGTGTGACATTCAGCGACGATCAGCCCCCCTGCCGGGTATCGCTGATCGTCGCTGAAATGTCAGGACCTTTTTTTGATCGCTGGTTTCCCGCTGACAGGCACGCATCGCTGCGTGTGACAGGCGGGAGACCAGCGATCCGCTGGTAACCAAGGTACACAGCGGGTTTCCAGGCGCGGGGCTGTGCCTAGAAACCCGCTGTGTACCTTGGATACCAGCGCCCTGATGCAGGGAGCTGGTATCCAAGGTACACAGCGGGTTTCCAAGCGCTGCGCGGTGCCTGGAAACCCGCTGTGTATATTGGTTACCAGCGGATCGCTGGTCTCCCGCCTGTCACACGCAGCGATGCATGCCTGTCAGAGGGAAACCAGCGATCAAAAAAAGGTCCTGACATTTCTGCGACGATCAGCGATACCCGGCAGGGGGGCTGATCGTCGCTGAATGTCACACACAGCGATATCGCTGGTGAGCTTGCTGCTGCGTCACAAAACTTGTGACTCAGCAGCGATCTCGGTAGCGATATCGCTATGTGAGACGGGCCCTTAAGCGATGTTACCCGCAGTGTCGCTGTCCCAGATCGCTGCCTGAGCTGCCTGTCTGGCAGCTCAGCAGCGATCATGTAGCGATACACCAGCGATCCTGACAAGTGCATATCGTTGTCAGGATCGCTGGTGTATCGTTATGTGACACCCAGCCTTTACTCTCCTGTCAGGCAGGAGAGGAACTCATTCATTTGGGGTTTACTGTGAGGCTGCAGCATTAGCTGCGGTCCCTGCAGTAAACATTAACCCTTTCTGAAGGATTACACCGTGGGACCTGACTGTGCATCGGATTGGTAAGAATAATTTTGCTTTATTATTTTATTTTTATTACAGGAAATGGTTTTAGCAGGTAAATAAAATATGGTCAAAAACTGTGTGATTATTTCATTAAACTTCTTTTTTATTAAAGTGTGTGTTTGATTTTTCTTTCATACAATAGGATTAATAATTGATAGTTGTCTAATTGACAGCTCTCAATTATTAACCTGGCTTAAAGTGACCTTTCAATTGCAAGGTCATTTTAACCCCTTATTAACCCATTCGCCACCGCTACAGGGCAATGGGAATAGACGGGCAAAGTGCCAGAAAGGGCAAATCTAATTAGAGATTTGCCCTTTCTGGGGTGTCTGGGGGCAGATGTTAAGTAGCCGGGGGGGGCCAAAAAAAATGGTCCCTCTCTGGGCTATTATTATCTGCCCCCACTCACTGGCTTTGTCTGTCTGGTTGCGAAAATAGGGCGGGAGCCCACGCATTTTTTTTCAGCAAATTTACACCTCATATATATATATATACATGTCATTGAATTTGTGACACATATATATATATATATTTATATTTGTAGTTCATACACTTCTACATAGTATAATAGCCGCTAATTCAATTGCCGGCTTTTGTGAAAATGCAGAACCCGACATGAAATGACACTTGGTGTACATAGGTTAACCATGTCTTTTCATGTCCTTTGCTATCTAATTTGCACAAACAATTAAATCAGACTATGTGTGCAAAATTTCACACCTGTAGGGATTAATTAAAGGTGTAAATTCTTAGCAAAAAAGTCCGTTTTTTTACAACGAATTTACACCTTTAATTAACCCCTACAAGTGTGAAATTTTGCACACATAGTCTGATTTAATTGTTTGTGCAAATTAGATAGCAAAGGACATGAAAAGACATGGTTAACCCTATGTACACCAAGTGTCATTTCATGTCGGGTGCTTCTGTCTTTTCACTGAAGCCGGCTTTACCCGGCAATTAAATCAGAGGATATTTTACTATGTAGAAGTGTATAAACTATACATATATGTATATATATATGTCACAATGACATGTATATATATATATATGTATTCTATGTGTGTATATTTACTGTTTACAAGGAAAGAATGGGGATTTTTTAGTTGCGATATTTTGTTCCCATAGACTTACATGGGACTTCCGGTATCGGTATCGGGTATCGCCGATATTTTAGTGATATCGGCGGTACCATTCCGATTCCGATACTTTAGGATATCGGAAAGTATCGCTCAACTCTACTTATCACTCCAAATTACCTTGTTCCAGAAGTTTTTAGGCTTGCCTCTGTGCTGTTTTGCTCATTGTAGGCGAGATGCTTTGTGGCATTTGCACAGTAATAGCTTTCTTCTGGCGATTTTACATATTCCAGTCCCTCTTTTCTCATCCTTTTCTGCACCTTTCTTGTGTTTTAAAAGTATTTTCAAATAAAATTTAATTTTTAACAAAAATTATTTTTGAGACCACTTCTTCATTGACCCCAGTAATATAACTGTCTGGGGCTATTTGTTGTATTTGATATATATATATATATATATGTATTCTATGTATGTATATCTATTCTATCTATTCTATTTTAACCTGTCAGTGTGATTTTACTTTACGCAGCACATGAATTACCGGCTTTTATTCTATATTTTACCGAATGTTTTTTCTGAATTTAAGAAAAATGCTCATGTTGCCAATCACGAATCCGAATGTACCATATTTGTGCCAAATTTATTTTTGGCGATCGTTTTCCAGACATATTCACTCATCTCTAGATGTTACCTTTAGTAGCCATTCAAACCCATTTGTGTCAACTTTTGTGCATGTTATGGGGCCAAAATCACAAGGGTATGTAAACTTTTGATCAGGGTCATTTGGATGCTTTGGGTTTTCATTATGATTTAAAAAGAGAAAACACAGTAGTTTGACAATAAATTGCTTTACCCAACCACTAACCATGAGTGGAGAAAAAGTTTTGGTGTTATCATTCATATTCTCTGTAAAAAGGCCAAGAAAGCAAAAATTCTGCTGGGGTATGCAAACTTTTGAGCACAACTTTATATGTTGTTCCATCGCTAATATTATTTAAAGCCACATGTCTGTAAAATCATTTTTATTTACAAATTAATGTTATGTCATAGTAGCAATAATTTCTAGTTAATTTCTTCAAAAAATCACATATTTTGTTACTCTGTGGTTCTATAGAATGAACCACTCGGCATTGTATGCTGGTACCTTTGTGAGGCATTGTAATCATTCATATTTAATGATGCATCTAGAGAATAATTTTCAAAAAATCATATTGGTAACATAGTAGTCATATTGGTAACATAGTAATTTTAAAATTGGACCATGTACTGGTGACTCACATTGGACATTTTGATAATTTGACCCAACATCTATCGCTTATAATTTAATATTTACAACGAGGTTTCTTATTTTCCAGTAGCCATCTTTGCACACCCATGTTTTGTGGTCCAAGTACAGACCATGACAGGCCAGCATTGGGTCTACTGACTTAAAATTGACAGCCTCATGTATACGGATGAGGCTGGCGAGTTCTGGTCTGGAGAATGAACTTTAATATGGCCTGTATTCGGCGAGTGATACATCTATGTGAGAATCATGCTTTAATTAGATTAATCTCATTCATGGCAATAAATTATGGCTCCTTCAAGAGTTTATATTGTGGCTAAGAACAAAGAGTCTAAACTTAAAAAATTGTGGCAAACTAAATGGAGATTTTTCAAATTGACTCTTGTTCTATACTGATAAACATAATGGGCACTATGACCACTTTACTAATTAATCTAATTGTGGAATGTCTATAAATATGCAATTATGCATCAATTCCCAATTCACATCAACAATAAATAAACTTTTTAGAATTTTCAGTTTTTAACCCCTTAACTCCCAAGGGTGGTTTGCACGTTAATGACCGGGCCAATTTTTACAATTCTGACCACTGTCTCTTTATGAGGTTATAACTCTGGAACGCTTCAACGGATCTTCGCGATTCTGAGATTGTTTTCTCGTGACATATTGTACTTCACGTTAGTGGTAAAATTTCTTCCATATAACTTGCGTTTATTTTTGAAAAAAAACGCAAATATGGCGAAAATTTTGAAAATTTAGCAATTTTCAAATTTTGAATTTTTATTCCCTTAAAACAGAGAAATAGGTCACACAAAATAGTTAAGAAATAACATTTCCCACATGTCTACTTTACATCAGCACAATTTTGGACCAAATTTTTCTTTTCTTAGGAAATTATAAGGGTTAAAAGTTGACCAGCGATTTCTCATTTTTGCAACAAAATTTACAAAGCAATTTTTTTAGGGACCACCTCATATTTGAAGTCAATTTGAGGGGTCTATATAGCAGAAAATACCCAAAAGTGACACCATTCTAAAAACTGCACCCCTCAAGATACTCAAAACCACATTCAAGAAGTTTATTAACCCTTCAGGTGCTTCACAGGAACTGAAGCAACGTGGAAGGAAAAAATCAATATTTAACTTTTTAGCCACAAAAATGATCTATTACAAATTTTTTTTTTATTTTCACAAGGGTAAAAGAAGCAAATGGACAGATAAAGTTGTGCAATTTCTCCTGAGTACGCCAATAGCCAATATGTGGAGGAAAACCACTGTTTGGGCACACGGCAGAGTTCGTAAGGGAAGGAGCGCCGTTTGACTTTTTCAAACTAAAATTGGCTGGTATTGAGATTGGACGCCATGTCATGTTTGGAGAGCCCTGATGTGCTTAAACAGTGGAAACCCCCCACAAGTGACACATTTTGGAAACTAGACCCCCTAAGGAACTTATCTAGATCGGTTGTGAGCACATTGAACCCCCAAGTGTTTCAAAAAATTTTATAATGCCTGGGTCTGAAAAATAAAAAAAACAATTTTCCACAAAAATGTTTTTTTAGTCCCAAATTTTTGATTTTTCCCAAGGAAATTGGACCCCAAAAGTTGTTGTCCAATTTGTCCTGAGTACGCTGATACCCCATATGTGGGGGGGAAACTGTTTGGGCGCACGACAGGGCTTGGAAAGGAAGTAGTAACGTTTTGGAATGCAGACATTGATGGGGGTCATGTTCCGTTTGCAGTGCCCCAGATGTGCCTAAACAGTGGAAACCCCCCACAAGTGACCCCATTTTGGAGACTAGACCCCCTAAGGAGCTTATCTAGATCTTTGGTGAGCACTTTGAACCCCAAGTGCTTCACACAAGTTTATAATGCCCGAGCATGAAAATAAAAAATCCTATTTTTTTCCCACAAAAATTATCTTTTAGTCACTAATTTTTTATTTTCCCAAGAGTAACAGGAGAAATTGGACCACAAAAGTTGATGTCCAATTTGTCCTGAGTACGCTGAGACCCCATATGTGGGGGGGAACCACTGTTTGGGCGCACAGCAGAGCTCGGAATGGAAGGAGCACCATTTGACTTTTTCCAAACAAAATTGGCTGGAATTGAGATTGGACGCCATGTTGATTTGGAGAGCCCCTGATGTGCCTAAACAGTGGAAACCCCCCACAAGTGACCCCATTTGGGAAACTAGACCCCTAAGGAACTTATCTAGATCTTTGGTGAGCAATTTGAACCCCAAAGTGCTTCACACAAGTTTATAACGTAGAGCCGTAAAATTAAAAAATCATATTTTTTCCACAAAAATGATCTTTTCACCCCAATTTTTATTTTCCCAAGGGTAACAAGACTCCAAAAGTTATTGTGCAATTTGTCCTGAGTACGCTGATACCCCATATGTGGGGGTAAACCACTGTTTAGGTGCATGGCAGAGTTTGGAAGGAAGGAGCGCCATTCGACTTTTTTAACACAGAATTGGCTGGATGCCATGTCGTGTTTGGAGAGCTCCTGATCTGCCTAAACAGATTTTACAAAAATGATTTTTTCGTCCCCAATATTTTATTTTCACAAGGGTAACAGGATAAATTGGACCCCAAAAGTTGTTGTCCAATTTGTCCTGAGTACGCTGATACCCAATATGTGGGAGTAAGCTACTGTATGGGTGCACGTCGGGGATCGGAAGGGAAGTAGTGACGTTTTGGATTGCAGACTTTGATGGAATGGTCTGGGGGCGTCATGTCGCATTTGGAGAGCCCCTGATGCGCCTAAACAGTGGAAACCCCCCACAAGTGACCCCATTTTGGAAAATAGACCCCACAAGGAACTTATCTAGATGTGTGGTGAGCACTTTGAACCCCGAAGTGCTTCACAGAAGTTTATAACGTACAGCCGTAAAAATAAAAAATCCTTTTTTTTTTTACAAAAATGATTTTTTCGCCCCCAATATTTTATTTTCACAAGGGTAACAGGAGAAATTGGACCCCAAAAGTTGTTGTCCAATTTGTCCTGAGTACGCTGATACCCAATATGTGGGAGAAAACTACTGTATGGGAACACGTCGGGGCTCGGAAGGGAAGTAGTGACGTTTTGGAATGCAGACTTTGATGGAATGGTCTGGGGGTGTCATGTCGCATTTGGAGAGCCCCTGGTGCACCTAAACAGTGGAAACCCCCACAAGTGACCCCATTTTGGAAAATAGACCCCACAAGGAACTTATCTACAGTCATGGCCAAAAGTTTTGAGAATGACACAAATATTAATTTTTACAAAGTCTACTGCTTCACTTTTTCTAATGGCAATTTGCATATACTCCAGAATGTTATAAAGAGTGATCAGCTTAACAGCAATTACTTGCAAAGTCAATATTGGCTAGAAAATGAACTTTATACCCCAAAACACATTTCAACATCATTGCAGCCCTGCCTTAAAAGGACCAGCTAACCTCTTTTCAGTGATTGCTCCATTTACACAGGTGTGGGTGTTGATGAGGACATGGCTGGAGATCAATCTGTCATGATTAAGTAAGAATGACACCACTGGACACTTTAAAAGGTAGGCTGGTGCTTGGCATCATTGTTTCTCTTCTGTTAACCATGGTTATCTCTAAAGAAACACGTGCAGTCATCATTGCAATGCACAAAAATGGCCTAACAGGGAAGAGTATCGCAGCTAGAAAGATTGCACCTCAGTCAACAATATATCGCATCATCAAGAACTTCAAGGAGAGAGGTTCCATTGTTGGCAAAAAGGCTTCAGGGCGCCAAGAAAGACCAGCAAGCGCCAGGACCATCTCTTAAAAGTGTTTCAGCTGCGGGATCGGGCTACCAGCAGTGCAGAGCTTGGCAGCAGGCAGGTGTGAGTGCATCTGCATGCACTGTGAGTGGAGACTCTTGGAGCAAGGCCTGGTCTCAAGGAGGGCAGCAAAGAAGCCACTTCTCTCCAGAAAAAAACATCATGGACAGACTGATATTCTGCAAAAGGTACAGGCAGTGGACTGCTGAGGACTGGGGTAAAATTATTTTCTTTGATGAATCCCCTTTTCGATTGTTTGGGACATCAGGAAAACGCCTCATTTGGAGAAGACAAGGTGAGCGCTATCACCAGTATTGTCTCATGCCAACTGTTAAGCATCCTGAAACCATTCATGTGTGGGGTTGCTTCTCAGCCAAGGGAATCGGCTCTCTCACAGTCTTGCCTAAAAACACAGCTATGAATAAAGAATGGTACCAGAATGTCCTCCAAGAGCAACTTCTCCTAACCCTCTAAGAGCAGTTTGGCGTTCAACAATGCCTTTTCCAGCATGATGGAGCACCTTGCCATAAAGCAAAGGTGATAACTAAATGGCTCAGGGAACAAAACATAGAGATTTTGGGTCCATGGCCTGGAAACTCTCCAGATCTTAATCCCATTGAGAACTTGTGGTCAATCATCAAGAGACGGGTGGACAAACAAAAACCTAAAAATTCTGACAAAATGAAAGCATTGATTGTGCAAGAATGGACTGCTATCAGTCAGGATTTGGTCCAGAAGTTGATTGAGAGCATGCCAGGGAGAATTGCAGAGGTCCTGAAGAAGAAGGGTCAACACTGCAAATATTGACTTGCTGCATCAACTCATTCTAACTGTCAATATAAGCTTTTGTTACTCATATGTTTGCAATTATTATATTTCTGTCTGTGATAAAAACATCTGTCAAACACACATAAAAACCAGAGGGCAGCAGATCATGTGAAAATATAATATTTGTGTCATTCTCAAAACTTTTGGCCATCACTGTAGATGTGTGGTGAGTAGTGTTGAGCGATACGATACTGCAAATATCGGGTATCGGCCGATATTAGCTGTATCGGGCTTTTCAATTCCGAGTACCGATATTTTCGTCATATCGGATACCGGAATCGGATTTGTCACTGTCACTGTGAGTGTCCGTCGGTCGGGTCTGTCAGGAGTCAGCGGCACTTACCTGGCAGAAGGTCTCTGGCGGTCACGTCCTGGACTGCTTGATGGCCGCCATTATCTTCTCCCTGGCGGTCACATGCAGTTTTTCGCGATAACTGCAGTGACTGCAGGGTAATCCCGGCCGTAAACCAGTCCGATGACGTCACCGCCCGGGGAAGCAGGTAATCAGCTGTGCTGCGCCGGGATGACAGGCTCTGCCTGTCATTCTGATGTAGCAGAGCTGGATCGTCGTGGGACACTCGTTACTATGGACTGCGTCGGACAGGTGGTATACTGCTGTTTTTTTTTTTCATTTTTTTACAGGAGATCGATGGCGTTGCAGGATGAGACTGTAATAAAAGTAATGAAAACTGTGTTGTGTTTTTTATTAAATTAAAAAACTTTTTTATGAACATTCACCCGTCCGGGTACATCAATAATTATAACTATTTACATACAGGGACCCTGTCCGGGTTATTTATAATTCTTTGGCAGGGGTGTTCCAGGTACCACCTGGTACTCTTCTGATGCTTGCCAAACATCCGAGACACCAAGGACCACCAGGACCTGATGACGTCGTGTGGCCTGTACAGTCAAGTCGTGACCCGCTATCTGTGTCTGTGTGGCCACCTCTTTCATCTCCCTCCGGGTCTGGAGCCCTATGTCCCGGACTGAACAAACCACAGGGGGCCTAACAGGCGCCGGGTACGGGCCAGCTATCATTATCATGTCCATAGCTGGGGCTGCTGAGGAGACCACTGAGGGAGGCTGGGGAGATTTACGGCGTGGGGTGGGCACTTGTGCAGAGGCCTGGATGTGGGAAGGCTGAAGGCTCCGAGGGTCTCACAGGTTCCTGACACTCTGGGGAGTAGGGGTCGCACCTGGTAACATTTAGGGCGTACCATCCATTGTAACCCCAGTGTCGGGTGTAAGTCACCAAGTCTCCTGGCAACAGGTCCCTCCCTGGGTGTCCTTCTGGGAGGTGAGTCTCCACGTCCCGCCGGGTCCAAACACTTCTAAATAAAGTCCAGGCTCCTGGATGAAGCCCCAACCACCTTTAAACTTAAAGTTCCGTACTGCACCCTTACGCCGCGGCTCCCACAGGGTTCCTTTATCTTTTCTCATCCGGTCCTTATCTGCCCGGTCCTTCTCCAGGTGACGTTGCCGAAGCTTTTGGGATTCTCGCTGCTCCCTTTGTCGCTCTGCTTCCCGCTTCCGACGTCTCCACTCTTCCTCCTGACGCGGTTGTAATTCTCCTCCACCTGCATCTCCATGTCTCCACCATCAAACTGCAGCTTACGATGTCCGGTTTGCGGCAGCTCTCCTGGCGCCCGACAGTCCTGGCGGCGCTCACCTGCGGAGGAAGCAGCCGGCTCTGGAACAGATGACAGTCGGGGCTCCGGTACAGACAGGTAGACCTCTGGTGCCTGCGCGGCCTCCTCCATGAGGACGGGTGTCGCTTCTTCTGTCTCAGCGACGGGGGCAGACAGCGGGATCTGGGGTGCTGCCGGTGCAGCGTTTTTTGCAGGAACGGGTGCCTCCACTGCGACAACGTCAACCGGATCACATTGCAAGGGCTGGGATGCCCGCATGGACTCCTCTACTAGAACGGGTGCCTCACCTTCCGGTACAGACACTTCAGGTAAGAGGGATTGGCGCCGCTCCAAGGTTTAGTTTTAGGGCACGCCAGCTGGCTTCCATCCTGGCGACCTCCTCCCGGTGCCGGGCCAGGCCTCTTAGGGTATCCTACCGCTTCTTGCAGCGTAGGAGGGTTTCCAGGCCGGGTGCCCAACGGTGGTTCCGTGGCGATCGGGTCGCTTCCGTGGGGGGAGAGCTCTGACTGCTCCATCCCTTCACACTTCTGCTCGTGTCCATTAGCCATCTCTGCCAAGTCACATGTGTCATTAGCATCTGGAGAGGGCCCCTCTTTTGTAGTGAGGTGGGACCTTCGTGTTAGTTTCCGCACACTGAGGAGGATGAGGAGGCGGAACTGAAGAGCTGTGGGGCACGATCTTACATTGCAGTAACATTTAGAGTGGTCGGCCATCGTTTTCGCGCCACTGAGTGAGTGTACACCCACGAAGAGCACGCCCTTCTTCTTCACCAGTGCCTCGTCGTGACGCAGATATGGCGGAAAAATGGCAAATACATTCTCTGATGATTTTAGCAATTCTCAAGCACAAAACCAGTTCAATTCAGGCACACAGGACTCGCTTATAGCGAGCTACAGAATCCTGTTCGTGACGCCCAAGTTGAGTCGCACAGAGCCAGAAGTTTTGGGGGTACTCGGCACCGAGCCCGTCGACTTCTATGGGGTATGTCACGGCTTTACCCGGCAATTGAATCAGAGTCTATTTTACTATGCAGAAGTGTATAAACTATAAATATATGTATATATATATATGTCACAATGACATGTATATATATATATATATATTATTCTATGTGTGTATATTTTGTGTTTACAACTAAAGAAAGGGTTTTTTTTGTTGCAATATTTTGTTCCCATAGACTTACATGGGACTTCCGGTATCGAAATCGGATATCGACGATATTTAGTGATATCGGCGATACCATTCCAATCCGATATTTTTAGATATCGAGCAGTATCGCTCAACACTAGTGGTGAGCGCTATGAAGCCCCAAGTGCTTCACAGTCGTAAAAACAAAAAATCATTTTTTTTTTTAAAAAAATGATATTTTTACCCCCAGTTTTTTATTTTCCCAAGGGTAACAGAAGAAATAGGACAAATTACACAATAACTCTTGGGGTCCAGAGTACACTGATACCCCATATGTGGGGGTAAACTACTGTTTGGGCGCATGGCAGAGCTCAGAAGTGAAGGAGCACCGTTTGACTTTTTCAATGCAGAATTGGCTGGAATTGAGATCAGATGCCATGTCACATTTGGAGAGCCCCTGATGTGCCTAAACAGCGGAAACCCCCAATTCTAACTCCAACCCTAACCCCAACACACCCCTAACCCTAGTCACAACCCTAACCACAAGCCTAACCCTAACACACCCATAACCCTAATCCCAACCCTAACCCTAATCCTAATTTTAGCGCCAACCCTAACCGTAACTTTAGCCGCAACCCTAACCATAATGGGAAAATGGAAATAAATACTTTTTTTTAATTTTATTATTTTTCCCTAACTAAGGTGGTGATAAAGAGGGGTTTGATTTACTATTTATAGCGGGATTTTATGATTGGCAGCTGTCACGCTAAAAGACGCTTTTTATTGCAAAAAATAGTTTTTGCATCATCACATTTTGAGAGCTATAATTTTTGCATATTTTGGCCCACAGAGTCATGTGAGGTCTTATTTTTTGCGGGACGAGATGTCGTTTTTATTGGTACCATTTTTGAGCACATGACTTTTTTTGATCGCTTTTTATTTCGATTTTTGGGAGGTTAGAATGAACAAAAATCAGCAATTCATGAATTTCTTTTGGGGGAGGCGTTTATACCGTTCCGCGTGTGGTAAAATTGATAAAGCAGTTTTATTCTTCGGGTCAGTACGATTATGGCGATACCTCATTTATATCATTTTTTTATGTTTTGGCGCTTTTATAGAATAAAAAGAAATTTATATAAAAAATTATTATTTTTGCATCGCTTTATTCTGCGAGCTATAACTTTTTTATTTTTTCGTTGATGATGCTGTATAGCGGCTCGTTTTTTGCGGGACAAGATGACGTTTTCAGCGGTACCATGTTTATTTATATCCGTCTTTTTGATCGCGTGTTATTCCACTTTTTGTTCGGCGGTATGATGAAAAAGCATTGATTTTTTGCTTGTTTTTTTTAATTTTTTTTAAGAGTTTCACTAAAGGGTTAACTAGTGGGACAGTTTTATAGGGGGGGTCGTTACGGACGCAGCAATACCAAATATGTGTACTTTAATTGTTATTGTTTTTTTATTTACAGGAAAAAATGAATTTATTGGGGAATATTTTTTTTTTTTTTATGATTTTTTTAAACAATTTTATTTTTTTAACTTTTTTACTTTGTCCCAGGGTGGGACATCACTGTATTTTATCAGATCGCTGGTGTGACAGTGTGCACAGCACTCTGTCACACCAGCGATCGCTCTGGCATCGCTGCAGGCTTCTCAGTGCCTGCTCTCAGCAGGCACTGAGGAAGCCGCCTCCCTGCAGGACCCCGGCGCCATCTTGGATCCGGGGACCTGGAGGGAGGATGGACCCTCGGAACAGCGCTACACATCGCGCTGCTCTGAGGGTCTCAGGGGAGCACGCAGGGAGCCCCCACCCTGCGCGATCCTCCCCTGTGCCCCCAGTACACCGCGATCATGTTTGATCGCGGTGTGCCACGGGTTAATGTGCCGGGAGCGGTCCGTGACCGCTCGTGACACATAGTGCCGGGTGTCAGCTGTGATAATCAGTTGACACCCGGCCGCGATCGGCTGCGCTCCCCCCGGGAGCGCGTACGATCGCTGGGACGTACTATGGTCATACGGGCCAATGTACCATGGACGGGATAGTACGTCTGATGGCAGTAAGGGGTTAATAAAAATTAAGGGAACTAAATGCCTATTACTGTAGGGTAGATTGCACGAACACTGCCACAAAAAGCCAAACACTGCCAAGTGCAGTGAATACTGCAGGCAGTTATTGAGCGGCCCCAGAAATAGATGCGGCCGTGAGACAACGGGACGGGAGGATGCGTCGCTGGACAGGTAAGTATAATTAGAATGGCCCTGGACCCGAACCCGAACTGTAATATGGGTTTCCCATGGAAACCCGTGTTTAGGACCTTGTTACCGAACACTATGTGTTCGGTACAGTCAGAAACTTTACAGTTCGGGTTTGCCCATCCCTAGCATGGACTGATTGATTTTCTGTGGTTTATGTCCATGCCTCCTGAAGTACTCCTGTTTTAATTTTCCTGATTTTATTTTTATTGAAACAAAGCCTTTTTAGGAGTAAGCGAGTGCTGGTCTTTTCCTGGACGTTCTACTTTGGAGCTTTTTGACCATGCACTAATCAGATGAGTTGATCAACCATTTTGTTGTACCTACTCAACAATGTATCATTCCTGGTTACAGTTTTTTTTGTCTGGGGAAGGGAGAGAATAGTGTTTTAAAATGTTTTTCCACACCTGTGTACATTTTAAAATTGGATGCACATACAAGCTACATTCATATTAAAGGCAGAATGTTTGTGATCTATCTGTTTTGTCCATCACATGAACCTTGCATAACATTTCTGGTTGAGTTAATATTGTCCTGTGTTGTTTAAGTGTGGTAGCAAAGCTTGGGACACAAGCTAAATGTTAAATTTGTGTAATTAGTTTGCCATTTGGAGATATGTATAAAGTACAATCCACACCAATAGTTGCTATTGTTGCAATAGGCTTTTGGGCCATCATGTAGCACTTCTGATAATTCTATATATTTCCAGAGCTGGGAAAGTGTAGTTAAATATTTTTGTTAGCTTTATACTGGTGTCTAAGATACTGTATATAATAATTAAAAAAATGGAAATAAACCTGGTTGTGTGAGGCAAAAAAAAACTCCCTACCATGGCTGGTTACCAACTGGTAACAAATTTCGCGTCAGTTATAATTCCAAATGCAGGTCACAATTGGCCTCTTTTCCCTGTGGTCAGCATATTAGTGGGGAGCAAAGAACACACACTGACCCTTATCTCCACACTGACCTTAAAAGCTTGCACTCTACAAGCAAGAGAGAGAGAGAGGAGAGGACATTGCTGACAAAAAAAATTACAGTCTTCATGACAGAGAGACTTACCTGGTGACTCTGGAGATGGAAAATGACTTTGCTGTATAAACTGTGCTGTGTTCAAAACAGCTGATCTGCGATGGGCCAGGTATTGACAACCACTCTACAAGGTATTGTAAGCTTTCCGGGGGGTTTAGCTCTAGGATCGCTGTCTGGGTAGACAGAATGGCACGGAAACAGTTCATTCAGACAGCAGTTTGGTGAAAACTGGCCGCAACCAGTTTTATTAAAGTCCACAGCACACAGATAAAAACAAATCATAAACAGAAAACCTGGGCTTGTCTAGCCTCTAATTACACTTAGATAGCTGGCCCTCTCTATCCGGGACCCAGACTCTACCAGTCTGTGCCCAAAACAACACATATCACATATGTTACCAGTATGGAGTTTCACAGACACTCCTCTTTATGTCCGAAGGCAACTCCAATGTCCAGACTTGAGATAGGTCACCTCCTATTCAGTCGCTATTCGCACGGATTCTCACTGCGACTACTCCTGTGTCCGGGGTACTTCCTGCACCCAGACTGAGATAGCTCACACTCTTAGAGACTGCTTCCTTGTGCCAGGACACCTCCCTGTGTCCGGGCTAAAGACAGCTCCCACACTCTTGGAGACACCTTCTGTGTCTGGACCCCTTGTCCAGACTGAATGAGCTCTCTGACTGTGCTCACAAGCACCTACTTCTGGCTTCCTAATCAACACCTGAGTGGATTCAGGTCTGAGCTGCAAGCGTGTACTGAATGGCAGGTGTAGTGACCTTTCTTTACCACCAGGTTTACAAAGCCACACATTTCGCTCATACCAGTCAGCAAGGTACTTAGGTGAAATATACACCTCATTCACCACATATTCCTTCACTGTCTCACATATCCCCTCCCTCTTCTCCAGACCGGAGGGCTGGTCATCCAGACCGGAGGGCTGGTCAACAATCCAACAGAGACAGTGAACTCTGGACCAGTCATGGCCCTCATCAGCTTCATCCTCACCACTGTCATAGCCAACATCAGTTTTCTCTTCATCTGAAGCATCCGCACTACCCTGTACCCTCCCAGGCCTATACTCTCTGCGGGCCTCGGGTATCCTGCACTGTTTCATCTTGACTTTAGTGCCAGCCTCAGTCTCGGTATAGTGGCTCACCAGATAAGTACGACCAGGCACGTCAGAACAGCTCTGCTGATTCTTCCTCAGAAACTTTCGTACCTCCTGTTTTTGGGGCACTGACCCTGTGTCACCAACTGTCACAGGAGGTATAGGGGTTTTCTCTAATTCCTCCTGAACTTTCTTTAGCACATCTACTTTCTTAAATATCAGTTGATTCATAAATTCTACCTCACAGAACCCAAGCGCCTCTGTCATGGTCTCTGACCATTCCGAGCCACACTGTTCAAACGATTGGCACTGTAGAGGGAGCTGATCATTTTTCTTGGTCGGTACACATAATTTATCCTCTTCTGGTACAGGCTCACTTTGCATAAGACTCAGAGCTCTTACTTCTTTCTCCAGGAGATCCTCATGGCTACGCATCTTCTCCTGTAGTTGTTGGACGTCCTTTACGTCTTCGGCCCTTTCTTCAGGCTCTTCTGGTAGGACATGCTCAGAAGCCCTACCATCAGTCTTCTTTTCCACCATGTTCTGCATCCCATCTGAGCTCCCGTGTATCTGCAGCGGCAACGGAGCGACACATCGCCCCTCCCACTCACTGGGACGTGGTTCAAGTGTAGACTCCATGAAAATGCGCCTGAGCTCACCAAGGCCAACCCGAGGTCTCAAAATCTCATCTTGGGATTTATCCAGATCCTTTGGGTCGCTCGAGAACTCCGATGGCGCACCGGGCGCCGAACTTCCGGCCCGAGCTTCGCGAGTCGCAGCCACGGATCCGGACAGTACACCGTCCACGCCGCTGTCTCCAACAGAAACATATTCCGGGGCAGAGTCATTCCCCACATCTTCAGTCTTGTTCCTCACAGCTTCACTTGAGACATCAGCCTCTGGTGAGGCACCTGGCCTGGTGTCCACCACTTCCATGGCTTTCTCCACCTCTGCAGCATCACCTTCCGAGTCCTTGGCATGATGCAGATCCACACCACACACTGACAACTTCTCATCTTCAACAGCATCCACTTGTGCTGTGTTCAGTTTCAGAGTCCTGCCTTTAAAGCTCAGCTCTCCTCCTTTCACCTTAGTCTTCGCCAGGGAACCGGCCAACTGTAAAACATCTTCAGATGCCATCTTCTGTCTGGCTGTAAGGTCAGCATCAGCTTTCTTCTCAGGACTCTCAACCTCCTCTGCTACCATGCCTTCCTCATTTGCACTGGTTGCTTTATGGTCATCAGATAATTCACTATCACTATCTGACCCCTTTTTCTCAGCCACATCTGGCTCACTGTCAGGGCTATACACTTCATTTTCATTCACATCCTGCTCACTGTCAGGGTTATACAATTCATTTTCATTCATATCCTGCTCACTGTCAGGGTTATACAATTCATTTTCATTCACATCCTGCTCACTGTCAGGGTTATACAATTCATTTTCATTCACATCTTGATCTGGAACCTTAGTTAACATGTCATCCACAACATTAACTTCACCATCTGGTCCCTCAAGTATGTGACTATGTGACAACCCCAGCACTATACTTCTATATAGTTCAGGCACTAGGAGCTGACTCACAACCTCTCCCTGGACTTCAGTGTTTATGGCAACATGAGAGAACCTCTCCTCAGAGTCAGGCTCCTGGGAAACCTCATTTAGAACAATCATATTTTCCTGTGCTGTTTTAAGAGAGGGTTCTCGCCACTGCTCACTCTCAAAACCGTCACAGGACACAGGCAAGTCAGGGACACTCGGTTCCCGAGAACCACCATCCTCGTCTCCCAACATCACCTGCAAAGGAATTTCATCACTACCACAGTCATCATTATTATCAACATCATTATCATGACTATGATCAGTATTATCATCACTATCATTATCAGCATCAGCACCATTTTCATGGTCATCATCATTATCAGGATCATCATCATCATTAGCATTATCATCATCATTATCACATAATTTTAACATCCCCCTAGCATCGTGTTCCGCCCCTCGGGACTGCGCACCCTCAGTAGGAGCTTCATCACACTGTCCATCAGAAACATTTTTCCCCAGAGATCCTTAGACCGGGGAAAGTCATTACTCAATATAACGGGGTGCACCAGGGTCTTCACTACCCCCACTTCATATGAAACCTCCCCGAGTTTGGGGACCAAGTCCACGGCAGTCTCTGGGTAGACTTTGGTGTCTTCATGGATGTACACCACACTCAGGTGCTTATCAGGGATGAAGTCCCTATCACTCAGGCTGTCACATACGGAAGCCACTGGACTCTCTGAGTCCAAGAGGGCCTGTGCTGAGCAGTCACTTACAACCACCGGGAACCCCTGTGGTCCAGTCTCTTCGGCTGAGGTGGACACACACACAGGCTCTGCGCAGGGAGAGAGGGATCTGCCAACATCACAACACATAGGCTCACCCTCTATTGGACAGTTGGCTGCAATTTCACGCCAGCTCCAACACTGTCCATCACACTCTCCCACCCACATGTCCCCTCGGGCCTGAACCCGCTTATCAGCATACCCCATGTCCCCAACAGCTGGAACGCTCTTACCGCGAGAGTTCAGCGTCCGGGAACTCCGAAGTGACGACCTCTCAGACGGCTGTACCTCAGGAGGACGTGCTTGGGTGTAGCGGTCCACTATCACCTTTTCAACTCCATAATCAGGCCTGCTGACTGCAGACTCCCAACTGTATCTCCAGTCATGGACTCTCCTGGCACGGGCTGCAACCGTAACACCCAGCCGGGTAAGAATCGCCGCTTTCAACTTGGCATAGTCTTCGCTGTCCTGCTTGCTCAGGTCAGCCCAGACTTTTTGGGGTTCCCAATCAGATAGGGTACGACCGCCATGGCCCATTCAGATAGTGGCAGATTCTCCTTCTCTGCCAGTCTCTCAAACCTAGTAAGATATACCTCCACATCATCACGAGGTGTCATTTTTCTCAAGGACCGTCTTACCGCCTTCTTTATAGCGGACAACGCCGGTGCCTTCACAACATTACTTCGGGACGCGACACCGAAATCCTTTTTTGGTGCTGTCATCTGCTCAATAAATAACCGGTTATTCTCCTGCTGCTGCTGCAGGAATTGCTGCTGGGCCTGCTGCATGTGCTGCTGGTGCTGCAGGCGCTGCTGCTCCATGCTTCGCTGGGCCTGGGCCAGGTACTCAATGAGCTCCTCCATACTGCCGGACTTATCTGTCTCAACCACGGCAGTTTTATGTTGCACATTAACTTGTGCCATTTGTTCAAACAGCGCCTCCATGCTGTCATCCATGCTGTCAGACTTCTCTGTCTTAACAACGGCAGTCTTCACTCAAGACATACACACTACACAGCTTTTTTTCCACAGAAAATTCAGCCTTGCTGTGCAACCACTTTTTTTTTTTTTTTTTCCTTTGCAAAGTCTATTAGGGCTACTGTCTCTTTAAGACTGCTCCACAAACTTTTCTTTTGCTGCTGCACATTCCACAGTCATTTTCACAACAAGTTCAGCTTTGCTGTGCATACATTTTCTCTCTGCAGACCCTATCAGGGCCACTGTCTCTCCAAGACTGCTCCAAACAGACGTTTCTGCTGACACACACTTTTTTTTTTCTGTTGCTATTTCAATAGACTTCACCTTTAATGCTGTCTCTCGCCACTGTGCTGCATACACACTCCAGCACTAACTGTGCCAGGCCCTGCGCTGCCCCAGCATTCTCCGCCAATTGTAAGCTTTCCGGGGGGGTTTAGCTCTAGGATCGCTGTCTGGGTAGACAGAATGGCACGGAAACAGTTCATTCAGACAGCAGTTTGGTGAAAACTGGCCGCAACCAGTTTTATTAAAGTCCACAGCACACAGATAAAAACAAATCATAAACAGAAAACCTGGGCTTGTCTAGCCTCTAATTACACTTAGATAGCTGGCCCTCTCTATCCGGGACCCAGACTCTACCAGTCTGTGCCCAAAACAACACATATCACATATGTTACCAGTATGGAGTTTCACAGACACTCCTCTTTATGTCCGAAGGCAACTCCAATGTCCAGACTTGAGATAGGTCACCTCCTATTCAGTCGCTATTCGCACGGATTCTCACTGCGACTACTCCTGTGTCCGGGGTACTTCCTGCACCCAGACTGAGATAGCTCACACTCTTAGAGACTGCTTCCTTGTGCCAGGACACCTCCCTGTGTCCGGGCTAAAGACAGCTCCCACACTCTTGGAGACACCTTCTGTGTCTGGACCCCTTGTCCAGACTGAATGAGCTCTCTGACTGTGCTCACAAGCACCTACTTCTGGCTTCCTAATCAACACCTGAGTGGATTCAGGTCTGAGCTGCAAGCGTGTACTGAATGGCAGGTGTAGTGACCTTTCTTTACCACCAGGTTTACAAAGCCACACATTTCGCTCATACCAGTCAGCAAGGTACTTAGGTGAAATATACACCTCATTCACCACATATTCCTTCACTGTCTCACAGTATGTTAATCCATAAGATGTCATACCAGCAGGGCCATTTCGGGTGGTTCTTGCAGAAAAGCAATATGACATTATCACACATAATGATGATTTAGCAATGTGAGAAATGTTACTTGGTAAGGTTTTTGGAAATTTCCAGATGTTCAAATTGACGTGCAACTTCAAATTTTAGGAAATTCAACTCAATCTCAAACTACTGTGGATTGATCCATTCATCTTTAGTAAGGTGGAAGTGAAAGACATTACATAGTGGAATTTTAAATCCAGTCAATCACACCTGTATCTGTTCTGCACCTTAGGTCCATAGTGCACAGCACCCCAGAGAAATATATTTAACCAGAACAACTTCATCTAGTTGACCTAACTGCACCCTCAAAAGTACATTATCATAATCATTGTCATTTACTCCTACTGTCTGTCATATTCCAAGAACTCCTTCTCTGTCACACTAGAAGATATCTATCCATCATCCAAAGGAAAAACTGACCATAGCTGACAAGAAATTTTCTCCCAATCCCTAATATCATGCATTCTCTTCCCTCCTGCACTTCATCTAGCTCAATTCCTGTCTTTGAACAAGTCACGGAAGAAAAGGTTACCTGACTCCTCAAATCTTTTAGCCCTACTACCTGCACCAGTGACCCTATTCCTTCACATCTTCTTCAGTCCCTTTCACCAGCTGTCATCACTCACCTAACTAAAATATTTAACCTCTATTGCTCATCTGATGTCTTTTCGTCCTCCTTCAAACACACCAGCATGCATCCATTTGTTTAAAACAAACATCCTTCGACCAGAACTGTGCTGCTAACTACAAATCGGTCTCCAATCTCATCTTCCTTTCTAAACTTCTTAATATTTTGGTTCACTTCCATCTAATCACCTAGAGGTCAGGAAATGCTCTTCTTGACCCTCTACAATCCGATTTCCGCTCTTTACAGAAACTGCCATTACTTATGTCTTTAATGATATACTGAGAGCTAAATCAAATGGTCACAACTCCCTGCTATTTCTCCTGGATATCTCTGCAGCATTCAACACTGTGGATCACCAGCTGCTTCTCACTAAGCTCCACTCTATCGAGCTCAAGCATTGTGCTATTCGTTCTCCTCCTACATCTCTGACCACTCATTCACTGTATCCTTTGCTGATTCCTTTTCCTCTCCTTTTCCCCTTACCACAGGGATTCCTCAGAGTTCAGTTCTAGGTCGCCTCCTCTTCTCCCTATAACACCAACCCAATTGGACAAACCATCAGTAGATTCAGATTTCAGTACCATCTATATGCGATATACATATCGTCTCCTGAAATCATCTCTGCATTAATCCAAAATACCACTGATTGTCTTTCTGCAGTTTCTAACATGTCCTCACTCTATCTAAAATTGAATCTGTCAACTAACTCATTGTGTTTTCTCTGTCTACTAACTTTCCCAAAATCAGTATTGACATTTCTGTGTGTGTTTCTACTATTACTTCCCTGCAGCAAGCCTGCTTTCTTGGAGTTATATTTGGCTAAACTCTTTCCTTCAGGGCATGGCCTGGACAACTTGTGACGAAAAAGTGTTTTACATAGCTCCTACTTCACATCCTGAAAGATCCCCGATTATCCGGCTTTAGAATTACTCCTGCAGCCCAGAACTGACCAGTGTGTTTCTCCTAACTGCAGTTTGTGCTCCAGTGACATCACTGAGGAGATAAATCATGACATGCAGCAGGAAAGTGGGAGAGAAGGAGACCTGGCCAAGGGAAGATGAATTCTCCAAAGTGGAGCAGACACAGAGGCGTAGCTAGGGTTTCGGTTTAGGGGTAGCGAAACATCTGAGTGGGCCCCTAACTAGAGAACCTCAGCAAATGACCGCGCTGTTGCCAAAAATAATCTATATATAAAAAGACCAATATTGATATCACCGCCATATGGTCAGTGGTAAATAATACCAGTCCTACAGAACATATAAGAGATCATAGCAGAGTTACAGATAGTGACTTACCGCTGACGTTCTTTCTGACAGAATTGTTCACTTTTCATGTCTTTTCCATCTGGCCCAGACTAACATAACGACTCCTCCAGCCAGGACTCGACTACAGAGAATACAACAAAGACACGTTTCACTTCTCATATTTTCAGCACCGTCACGGTCACTAATTGGACTATTCTCCACCTGCACAAACTCCTCATCCTGCTGATACCCCAATACTGAGCCGCTGCTGCCGTATGTGACCCTATTACTGCACTTCATACCCCAATACTGAGCCACTGCTGCCGTATGTGTCCCTATTACTACACCTGATACCCCAATACTGAGCTGCTGCTGCCGTATGTGTCCCTATTACTGCACCTGATACCCCAATACTGAGCCGCTGCTGCCGTATGTGTCCCTATTACTACACCTGATACCCCAATACTGAGCCGCTATTTATAATGCACCCCATAGGCAGTCTTATTTATAATGCACCCCATAGGCAGCCTTACTTATAATGCACCCCATAGGCAGTCTTATTTATAATGCACCCCATAGGCAGCCTTACTTATAATGCACCCCATATGCAGTCTTATTTATAATGCACCCCATAGGCAGCCTTACTTATAATGCACCCCATAGGCAGTCTTATTTATAATGCACCCCATAGGCAGCCTTATTATAATGCACCCCATAGGCAGTCTTATGTATAATGCACCCCATAGGCAGCCTTGCTTATAATGCACCCCATAGGCAGTCTTATTTATAATGCACCCCATAGGCAGCCTTACTTATAATGCACCCCATAGGCAGTCTTATACATAATGCACCCCATAGGCAGCCTTATTTATAATGCACCACCATAGGGAGCCTCTGTAGTATAATGCACCCCCATAGGGAGCCGTATTTATAATGCACCCCCATAGGCAGCCTCTGTATTATAATGCAGCCCCATTACAAAAATAATAAATCCTGTACTCACCTCTCTTGCTCCCGGCTCCTGCGCTGCTCACTGATCTCCCTCTCGTCTCCTGACAGCGGGCGCCGAGGCAGTGACGTCATCGCGCCCGCTGTCAGATGCTGAGAGGGGGATTATGGGAGAAGGAGCACTCTCTCAATGCGGTCAGCTGTATCTGCTAGATGCCGATACAGCTGACCCTCCGAAGACGGGCGGGGGGCCCACTTCTGGCACCAGGCCCCCACCGCCTGCTCAGGGGCCCCATAGCGGCCAGGTGGCAAAGCAGAGAGAGCGATTCTCCCTGCTGTGCACGCCGATACAGTTACAGTAGCGTAGCTCCGGGTGGGACCCTCCGAGCGCGGGGCCCGGGGCTACCGCCCCCTCTGCACACCCGGTAGCTACGCTACTGAGCAGACACAAGGTACTCCAGCCCGAGACAAAGCAGCAGATGCTGCTGCAAGATTAAAACTTTTGCAAGAGTCTATGACTCCCCTGCTGCTTGAGGCCCAATCGGGCTTGCAGGATGCTCACAATTGCACTGAGCAGCAACTGGGGATGGAAAAAGAGTCACAAGCTGGAAACATAACACAGCATGTGAGGAGTGTGGAGTATAGCGTGGCACTACCGTGAGGTGCACAAGTAGGTTACCCAAACCAATGTGATAAATACAAAACTTGGCACTCAACTTTATAGGTATCTTTTCAGAAGATATTAATTAAAGCAGTCTGCAAAAACATTTTGGTATAACATAGATCTTCATCAGTCTGTGGTTAAGTGTTATGTTTCGGTAGCTAAGGAGGACAGGAACAACAGCAGGGCAGCCGAACACCTGAGATGTTGGTAACTAATGGGTTGCAGATTCCTAAACTAACGACACAACTAGAGGTAGCCGTGGAGCGTTCCTACGTTGATCCTAGACGCCTCGTCACAGCCTGAGAGATAACTACACCTAAAGGCAGAAAGATGAAAGCTATCTGCCCCGGAGCAGATCCCCAAAGAAAATAGGAAGCCCCCAAACATATAATGGCGGTTAGACAAGATGAAAATACAAAAATAGGCAGAAAATAGACTGAGCAAATGCTGGGGCCACAAGCTGACTAAATAGGATAGGACAGGAGAGATTACTTTCTGCAATCCAGAAAACCCTACAAAAATCCAATAATTCTGATTACAAAAATACTGAGATCACACAATCTCGCCACCCACTAAATCAGATCTCAGTGTGAACAAAAACCAAGCCGCAGCCGCTGAAAAAACAGGAAAAAGCAAATGGGCAAATAACAGTGGCTGCAGATTAACTGTGAGGAGCTCAGGCCACAGGAGGGGACCTGGCTGACCTCCACAAAAGTGCAGAAAACAATGCAAAAAGCAAGCATAAAAAGAAAAGCAAAAAATATCTTATCTGAAAGCAGGAGATGCAGGCAAAGCTCCAGCAAACTTCCAAATGAACCAGGAACCACAATTGAGACAAGAACAATTGATCACCGGCAATCATCATGGGAGGGAACCTCCCTTATATCAGATTAATCCGTGATCCCAGATTGCCAATCCTCGCTGAAAGGTTCAGTACTGTCTGTAACCACCAGAGGGAGCCTCTGCTCAGAAACCATCTCTAGCACATTCATAACAGTACCCCCCCTTGAGGAGGGGTCACCGAACCCTCACTTGTGCAACCAGGCCGATCAGGATGAGCTCGGTGATAGGCACGGATCAGTCTCCTAGCATGGATGTCCGAAGCAAACACCCAAGAATTGTCCTCCTGACCATAACCTCTCCACTTAATCAAATACTGGTTTCTGTCTAGAAACACGAGAATCTAATATTTTCTCAACCACATATTCCAGATTGCCCTCAACCAAAACATGGTCAGGAGGCGCAGCCATAGGAACCACTGGCTCGACAAACCTCTTCAATAAGGACTTGTGGAACACGTTATGGATCTTAAATGTCCCTGGAAGAAGCAAACGGAAGGAAACAGGATTAAGAATCTCCATGATCTTATAAGGTCCAATGAACTTGGGCTTAAACTTTGGAGATGCAACCCTCATAGGGATATTTCTTGAGGACAACTAAACCAAGTCACCCACTTTAAACCGAGGACCATCAGTCCTATGCCGGTTGGCAAACCGTTGGGCCTTCTCCTGAGAGAGAGACAACCTCTCCACTACCTGGTCCCAAATCTGCTGCATTCGCTCCACAACAGAGTCAACACCTGGACAGACAGAAGCCTCTGACTGTCCCAAAGAAAATCGAGGGTGAAACCCAAAATTGCAGAAAAATGGAGACATCAAGGTGGCTGAGATAGCCCTATTATTAAGAGCAAACTCAGCCAAAGGCAAAAAAGAGACCCAGTCATCTTGATCTGCAGACACAAAACATATCAAATAAGTCTCCAAGGTCTGGTTTGTTCTCTCGGTTTGTCCATTGGTCTGAGGATGAAAAGCAGAGGAGAAAGATAATTGAACACCAAGTTTAGAACAAAATATTCTCCAAAATCTGGACACAAACTGGACTCCTCTGTCAGACACAATGTTCTCCAGAATGCCATGTAACCGAACCACGTGCTGAAGGAACAAAGACACCAAATCGGAGGAGGAAGGTAACTTAGGTAATGGCACAAGATGTATCATCTTGGAAAACCTACCACAGATTACCCAGATAATGGTCATTCCTTGAGAAACAGGGAGGTCGGAAATAAAATCCATAGAGATATGGGTCCATGGCCTCTTGGGCACAGGTAATGGCATTGACAAACCAATAGAGCGAGAGCAAGGCTTGGAGCGAGAGCAAGTCCCACAGGACTGCACAAATTACCTGACGTCACAAGACAAAGTAGGCCACCAAAAGGACCGACTCACCAAGTCTCTGGTACCAAAAATCCCGGGATGACCAGCCAATGCGGAACAATGAATATCAGACATCACACTCTTCTTCCACTGGTCTGGGACAAACAATTTCTCAATAGGCAGCGCTCAGGTTTATCCTCCTGACACCCTTCCAAGGCCAGTCTCATATTTGGCGAGATGGCGGAAAGAACTACACCCTCTTTCAAAATAACAGTAGGATCAGATAACTCAGGAGAGTCCGCAAAGAAACTCCTCGAGAGGGCATCGGCATTAACATTCTTAGTGCCAGGAAGAAAAGAAACCACAAAATTAAAACGTGTGAAAAACAAGGCCCACCTGGCCTGTCTAGGACTAAGTCGCTTGGCTGATTCGAGATAAACCAGATTCTTATGGTCCGTGAGGACCACCGCCTGATGTTTGGCTCCTTCCAGCCAATGTCTCCACTCTTCAAAGGCCCACTTCATGGCCAATAACTCCCGATTACCCACGTCATAATTACGTTCAGTTGGAGAAAATTTTCGAGAGAAAAAGGCACAAGGGTTACTCTTAGTGGTCTCTGGATCTCTTTGGGACAAAACAGTACCGCCCCCAATTTCAGAGGCATCAACCTCCACCTGAAACGGTAGAGAAACATCAGGCTGCCGTAGAACAAGAGCAGAAGTGAATCTCTGCTTAAGTTCCTGAAACGCAGAAGACTGCCTCAGGAGGCCAATTCACCACATCAGAACCCTTTTTGGTTAAATCAGTCAATGGTTTAACAATACCGGAGAAATTACCAATACATTTACGATAAAAATTGGCAAAACCCAAAAATCTCTGAAGAGCCTTTAATGAAGTAGGTTGGACCCAATCACAGATGGCTTGAACCTTGACCGGGTCCATTTCAATAACAGATGGAGACAAAATGAATCCCAGAAATGAGACCTTCTGTACGCCAAAAAGACACTTTGATCCCTTCACATACAGTGCATTCTCTCTCAAAATCTGGAACACAGTCCGAACATGTTTCACATGAGAGTACCAGTCATTGGAAAAAATCAAGATATCATCCAAATAAACAATCAGAAATTTATCCACAAAATCCCTGAAAATATCATTCATGAAGGATTGGAAGACTGAAGGAGCATTAGTGAGCCCAAAGGGCATCACTAGGTACTCAAAATGCCCCTCTGGGGTATTAAACGCCGTCTTCCATTCATCCCCGTGCTTAATGCGAATAAGGTTATACGCCCCCTTGAGGTCAAGCTTGGTAAACCAACTAGCACTTTTCACCCTGGAAAACAGATCAGAAATCAAGGGTAACGGATATTGATAGTTCACAGTGATCTTATTCAAGAGACGATAATCAATACACAGCCTCAATGAACCATCCTTTTTGGCCACAAAGAAAAAAACGGCACCCAAAGGTGAAGAGTATGGTCTGATATGACCCTTTTCCAATGACTCCTTGATATAAGATCGCATAGCATCGTGTTCAGGTACAGACAAGTTAAAAAGGCGACCTTTAGGAAATTTACCACCAGGCACTAATTCAATAGCGCAATCGTAGCTCCTGTGAGGGGGCAAAGATGCAGATTTACTTTCACTAAATACATCCGAAAAATCAGTCAAAAAGTCAGGAACATCCTGAGACTTGGGAGAGGCAGAAAAAACAGGAGTGTCGGCATTAACACATTGGCAGCACTAACTGGTCAAAGACACAGATTTCCAATCCAAAACAGGATTATGAGACTGTAACCAAGGGAAACCTAGTACAATAATGTCATGCAGATTATACAGCACCAGAAATTTGCAACTCTCCTGATGATCTGGTTCAACCCTCATTATCACCTGAGTAGAAAACTGGGGTTTATTCTCTGCCAAAGGGGTAGAATCAATGCCCAGTAGGGGAATAGACTTCCTCAGGGGTATCATGGGAAACCCACAACGTTTGGCAAAGTAAAAATCCATCAGATTAATAGCTGCTCCTGAATCAACAAAAGCCTGAGCAGAAAATGTGGACAGGGAGCAAATCAGGGTAACAGTCAACAGAAATTTAGTCTGAACACTACCCAAGACAACTGAGCGTGCAAAATGTCTTCCCCGCTTAGGGCAGACTGAAATAGCATGAGAGGCGTCACCACAGTAGAAACATAACCCATTGCGCTTTCAAAACTCATGACGCTGTGCCCCAGAAGTCACTCTATCACACTGCATGGGCTCAGAAGCTGGTTCACAAGGCAACACTATCTCACGCATACCTCTGCGCTCACGCAAACATCTGTCAATTTGAATAGCCAATGACATAAAATCATTGAGACCAGAGGGAGCAGGGAATCCCACCATAACATCTTTTACATTCTCTGACAGCCCCTTCTGAAAAAGGACTGCCAAAGCATCATCATTCCATTTGGTCAGGACTGCCAACTTTCGGAATTTCTGACAGTACAACTCAGCATCTTCAAGTAGTGTTGAGCATTCCGATACCGCAAGTATCGGGTATCGGCCGATATTCGCGTTATCGGAATTCCGATACTTAATTCCGATACTTTTTCCATATCGTATACCGGAATCGGAAGTTCCCATAATTCTTTGAGAGGCAATGTGATTTTAGTCAGCCAATGAGGAATCCTACGAAGTGTGGGCACATCCTGTAATGATACGGTCATCTTAACTAATGGCATGGCTGTGATTGGCTGCTGAAATGATGTCAGAATGCACTATAAAAGGCGCCGCAGCCATTTTAGCGTCACTGTGCTGTGAACTCAGTTAGGGACAGAACGCTGCTGTGCTGACTCTGAGGGACAGTTAGATATTGCGATTTTGTGTACTACTGTGCTTTGAGGCAGGCTAGTTTACCAACCGCTGTGTAAAGCTTCATTTTGCCAGTGTTGTTTTAACAGCTCTGTGCAAGGTGTGTGTGTGACAGTGCAGGTGACGCTGCAGTTTGCTCTGCATCCACCGCTGTTTGTAGGCATCTGCACGTGTCACTTTTTTTTTTTTTTTTTTTATTTTATTTAGTGGAATTGGTGCAGCTCCATTATATTAGAAAAAAATCAAATCTATTAGTGTGACGTGCTTCCATCCGTATACAATACATTGGTTGCAAACACTATAGAAGTACAGAAAGGAGCTTTTCACAGATTGTGGACAGTTGTGTTTCAGTGTTCACTTCAGTCTGTGTTTTTTACTTTTTTGAGTGCAGATCACGCTCCAGTTACATGTTCAAGCACTGCTGCTTGTACTCTGCTGAGCGTGTCTCAGTGGCTCATCCTTTTCATTTATCTCCAATTGGTTCTGCTACATTCCATTTAAAATAAATCTAATCTATTAGTGTGACGCGCTTCCATCCGTATACAATACATTGGTTGCAAACACTATAGAAGTACAGAAAGGAGCTTTTCACAGATTGTGGACAGTTGTGTTTCAGTGTTCACTTCAGTCTGTGTTTTTTACTTTTTTGAGTGCAGATCACGCTCCAGTTACATGTTCAAGCACTGCTGCTTGTACTCTGCTGAGCGTGTCTCAGTGGCTCATCCTTTTCATTTATCTCCAATTGGTTCTGCTACATTCCATTTAAAATAAATCTAATCTATTAGTGTGACGCGCTTCCATCCGTATACAATACATTGGTTGCAAACACTATAGAAGTACAGAAAGGAGCTTTTCACAGATTGTGGACAGTTGTGTTTCAGTGTTCACTTCAGTCTGTGTTTTTTACTTTTTTTAGTGCAGATCACGCTCCAGTTACATGTTCAAGCACTGCTGCTTGTACTCTGCTGAGCGTGTCTCAGTGGCTCATCCTTTTCATTTATCTCCAATTGGTTCTGCTACATTCCATTTAAAATAAATCTAATCTATTAGTGTGACGCGCTTCCATCCGTATACAATACATTGGTTGCAAACACTATAGAAGTACAGAAAGGAGCTTTTCACAGATTGTGGACAGTTGTGTTTCAGTGTTCACTTCAGTCTGTGTTTTTTACTTTTTTTAGTGCAGATCACGCTCCAGTTACATGTTCAAGCACTGCTGCTTGTACTCTGCTGAGCGTGTCTCAGTGGCTCATCCTTTTCATTTATCTCCAATTGGTTCTGCTACATTCCATTTAAAATAAATCTAATCTATTAGTGTGACGCGCTTCCATCCGTATACAATACATTGGTTGCAAACACTATAGAAGTACAGAAAGGAGCTTTTCACAGATTGTGGACAGTTGTGTTTCAGTGTTCACTTCAGTCTGTGTTTTTTACTTTTTTGAGTGCACATCACGCTCCAGTTACATGTTCAAGCACTGCTGCTTGTACTCTGCTGAGCGTGTCTCAGTGGCTCATCCTTTTCATTTATCTCCAATTGGTTCTGCTACATTCCATTTAAAATAAATCTAATCTATTAGTGTGACGCGCTTCCATCCGTATACAATACATTGGTTGCAAACAATATAGAAGTACACAAACGGGCCTTTCACAGCTACTGAACATGGGTTTTTAATTTTTAACTAAAATATGTATTTTTTCAAATGACACAAATATAAGTAATGTTGAAGAGGAATAGTCCTACATCCATTGTTTGCACAATATTACAGGTGTACATCATGTCCCTTAATCAACAATGTATTATTATATTTACTTGTATGCTTTTATTTAAAAGCCAAGAACACAGAAGGATAACCTTCGCACTGCAGCTGTTGTCAAAGTTCAACCCACATTATGCACTTCCAACATTGCAGCATTTGAGGCATGATGTGAGTTGGATTGGTCAAAGTTATGGAGTGAGAAGGTTCACCATCAGTACCCTATAGCATAAGTATGCTTTTGTGTTAGCATTTGTGTTAGACATGTGGATATCTGCCATAATATGTCACAATTATTTAGTTACAGATTTGTTACCAACACTAATCATTGAATGGTTTTAAATTTGACGTTTCACTTGTTTACAGCTTAGAAATAAGGGTGTAGCCTGATATCTATGTGTAGCACTAGCCACTTTAACATGTCATGTTTTTTTAAACATGTGTAGCTAGGTAGCAGTAATTTTTGCCGGACACACAGCAGGGGAACAGCAGGCGTTACTGAACCCCACTATCACTATAGCTTGTGTATTGGTCTGTGGACACGACACTTCTGAGCAGCAACTGGCAGTGTTGTAGCCCAGGGAGTATAGCTCAGGTGGTAGAAAGATGAACATAACAGGAGACATGGAAAACGTTGTCAACCAGTTAGTTAATCTGAAACCGGACAGGCAAATTCAGGCGAGATCCATGCCTAGTTCATTTTCAGAAAAGTAAGCCGTTCTACATTATCGTAGGATAGTCGCATTCAACGGTCTGTTAGTACACCACCTGCAGCAGTAAAGACGCGCTCCGATAATACACTGCCAGCAGATCAAGCCAGCACCTCCAATGCATACTGGCTAAGCTCTGGCCATGTATCCAGCTTAGAGACACAAAACTTGAATGGGGAAGAGCCATCTGGGAGTACACTGAGAGGGCAAGACATGTAGTCTGTCACCATCTTACGGAAATGTTGCCTCCTGCTGACTGGAGCCGTCTCGGATGGTGTAGACATTGGTGGCGCTGCCACAAAACTTCGACACATTTGGAACATACTGTTCTTGCCCTGTGCAGAGGCGCTGCTTGTGCTCCTCTTGTTGCAGAGCTGTCTCCACTGCCTCGACGCACAGAGCTGCTTTGTAAATCAGTAGCAGCAGCAGTGCTCTCGGCTGGAATGGAGAACATTATGGATTGCACCAGTGTGTCTTGGTACTTCCGCATTTTACGCTCCCGGTTCAACGGTGTGATGAGGCTTTGTAAGTTGTCCCGGTAGCGAGGGTCTAGGAGGGTGTACACCCAATAATCAGACGTGGTGTGAATGTGTTCGATGCGGCGGTCGTTTCTCAGCCACTGCAGCATGAAATCAACCATGTGCTGCAGACTCCCAACTGGCCAAGAAACGTTGTCCCCTGCAAGAGGCGTCATCTCCGCCTGCTGTGCATCACCCCACCCTTGGTCTACATACTGACTAGAGCATTGTCTACCTCCCTCTGGAGCGATGTCTTCCTCCTCCATTGACTCCTCCTCATCCTCCTCACAAAGTCCTTCAAATACATATAAATTTACAAAATTTAAAACTCAAAATTTAAAAACTTTGTATCATAATTCTGTAACATCAGTTTATGGAAACACAATAGCATTACAAAATGATAGACAAAAAATGTACATTATGTGCTTTGTAAATACATTAAAAGTTTGTAATGGTTATGAAAATATAGACAGCGACTCTGGAGGTTCAATTGTTGATACAGCATGGTACTTTGAAAGTCCTCCAGCCCTTTGTGAGGAACCACGTTGCGCTGACTGTCCAGAAGGTGATGGAATTTGTGACTCCTCATCCTCCACCTCTTCCAAAACCTCATGCCTTAGTGCTTGCAGTGTTTTTTGAAGCAGGCAGATAAGGGGGACAGTCAGGCTGACTAGTGCATCATCTGCACTCGCCATCCGCGTTGACTCATCAAACGCACGCAAAACGTGGCAGATATCCTTCATAGAGTTATTCGCCACTCATTACACTGGCAGTGGCTGCCCATTCATTATAGGATCCAATTCTAATTACTGGTTCTCACCAACATAGCTCTCCACAGCGCAGCACCCCCCTACATCTCCTCCCTTATTTATATTTATCGGCCTAACCGACTGCTGCACTCTGCAAACGACCTTCGACTAACCTCTGCACTAATCCGTACCTCCCACTCCCAACTCCAAGACTTCACCCGCGCTGCGCCAATCCTCTGGAATGCTCTACCCCAAGAAATTTGGACTATCCGCAATTTGGATGGTTTCAGGCGCTCCCTCAAAACACATTTGTTCACAGTGGCCTATCACATTCACTAATCAAAGTCATTCTATGTGTAATTCTGTGTGTGTAGCCCATTCACTATCTCCATGCATCCCTCACTTCCTTAAAATGGCTGGACCATCATTGTAAAAACACCATTGTATATAAACACCTGTACTTTGTATCTCCCACACCTCATTGTAGATTGTAAGCTTTCACCAGCAGGGGCGGCTGATTTTGCTTTAATTATTGTATTGTTAACGTTGTTACTTATGACTCGTGTTTTGAAACTGTTAAACTGTAAAGCACTGCGGAATATTATGGCGCTATATAAATAAATAATATTATTATTCTTATTATAGAGGCCCACTCAGTAGTGGTGAAGTGTGAACGCCGCAAATTGCGAGTTGACTGCGCCTGATGCAGCTGATACTCCATTACTGTTGGCTGCTGCTCACACAACCGCTCCAACATATGTAACGAGGAATTCCACCTGGTGGGTACGTCACATATAATGCGATGTTCATGAAGGTGAAATCTGCGTTGCAGAGCTGCAATCAGCGATCTGGCCATGCTGGAACGTCGCAAGTGAGCGCACTCTAGGCGGACCTTGTGCAGCAGTGCATCAAGATCCGGATAGTCCCTCAAAAAACTCTGCACGACCAAGTTGAGCACATATGACAGACATGGTATGTGACTGAGGTTGCCAAGGCCCAGAGCTGACACCAGATTTCGGCCATTGTCACACACTACCAAGCCTGCCTGTAGATTCTCTTCCAAAAACCACACGTCGCTCTCCTGCTTTATGGCATTACAGAGCTCCTGCGCTGTGTGGCTAAGATTCCCCATGGAAATTAATTTCAGGATGGCCTGTTGACATTTGGACACGGCTGTGCTCATATCGGTCGCAACAGGTAAACGTTCACGGGTCCATGTGGAGGTAGACCGTGACGGCTCCTGCAGCGATGATTCTGAGGAACTGGAATAGGAGGAGGAATCAATGTGTACAGACTTGATTCCTGCAATCCTTGGAGTTGGCAGAACACGTACAGCGCCACTCGCAAGATCAGTACCCGGCTGCACAACATTGACCCAATGGGCAGTGAGGGAAAGGTATTGTCCCTGGCCATGGGTGTTAGAACCCTCTTGTTAGGTTTTGTTTCAGTTTGCTGGTCACATGACCTTTTTTCCCTATTTAGTCTGGCTCCGCCCTTCTGGCTTTGCTTGACTTCATTGTATTATCTACTGTTAAGCTAGCCGGGTGCTTAGGTGCCTTAATCTGTGAGTTTTGCTTGATGTTAGGATCACAAAGTATTTATTTTTCTGTTTAATTATCCATGCTACAATTTATGTTAGGAGGTGTCCACCTTTTCTCCCAGTCCCTAGATCTTGTAGGGATTACTCCCTCGCAACTATAGGTCTTCGTTCACACTAGATGAGGACTTTAGCGGGTCTGGTCGCAGGATCAGGTTCCCCGTTACATCGTAGGGATTCAGCTTAGTTGTATTGTAGGGACAGAATTCCCTTCTTTCCTTACTGGTTGTAGCAGATCATAACAATGGGTACTGGTCCACGCATCGGTGGTCAGGTGGACCTTGCTACTGAGGGCTTTTAGTAGCGCATGTTTAATTTTTCCCTCAACATGCTTTTGCAGACCAGGGACGGCTTGCCTGCTGAAATGAAATTGGCTTGGCACATTTGTATTGTGGGATTGACAATGATATTCAGTTATGGAAACTGTCTGTCTCCACCAGCCTGAATCACAGCATTTCAAGGGACAGGAGTTTTGCAATGCCAGCATTCAGAGCCTGTGCTCGTGCATGGTTTGCGGAGTATGGCCGTCTTTTATCCCATGCCTGTGCTACCGCTGGCTGTTTTGTGGCCTGGGAGTGTGAGGATGACAGGGAACTTGCTGCTGTGTGTGGAATAACAGTTTGTCTCTGGACAACAGTGGCCGAGGTTCTTCCATGGCGATCCTGTGAGGAAGCATAACCAGCTGTGTGTGAGCTCGATGAAGAGGCTTCAACACAACCTGAAGATGTAGGTGCTGCTGTAGGTTGGCCTACATCTCCAGTGTGTCTTTGTAACTCAACTACGTGCTTTGTCCGCACATGTTTCCACATATTTGTGGTATTGAGGTGACTGACACTTTTAGCTATTTTTAATTTTTGATTACACAGCTTGCATTTCACATAGCAAATATCATGTGCAAGTGTTTGAAAAAAGGACCACGCAGTGCAAGTCCTGGGAGCGCACGTTTTGACTTTTGGAAGACAACTGCTCCGAACAGGTGCCAAACTGGAGGCTACAGGCAACCGAGTCTGCAGCCTAACTCTCCCTCTGTTTGTACCGTTGGGGCAATGTCTTCCTCTATCTTCCTTCTATCACTAACCATTTCTCTAGGCCTCTCCAGCTTTCAACCAAAGTACTGGTTCTCACCCACAAAGCTCTCCACAGTGCAGCACCCTCCTACATCTCCTCCCTCATTTCTATCTATCGGCCTAACCGACTGCTGCGCTCTGCAAACGACTTTCGACTAACCTCTGCACTAATACGTACCTCCCACTCCCGACTCCAAGACTTCTCCTGCTCTACGCCAATCCTCTGGAATGCTGTACCCCAAGAAATTAGGACTATCCACAATTTGCATGGTTTCAGGCGCTCCCTCAAAACACATTTGTTCAGAGCGGCCTATCACATTCACTAATCAAAGTCATTCTATGTATTCTGTGTAAGTGTGTGTGTGTCTCTAGCCCATTCACTATCTCCATCCCTCAGTCCCTTAAGATGGCTGGAACATCATTGTAAATGCACCATTGTATATAAACACCTATACTTTGTATCTCCCCCATCTCATTGTACATTGTAAGCTGTCACGAGCAGGGGCGACTTATTTAGCTTAAATTATTGTATTGTTAACGTTGTTACTTATGACTTGTGTTCTGAAACTGCTAAACTGTAAAAGCGCTGCGGAATATGATGGCGCTATATAAATAAATATTATTATTATTCCTCTGAGCTGCTCCCACCACCTTCCTGTTCTTCATGCCATGTTGGGTATTGGACCTCATCATCTCCACTACCCTCTTCCAACACCTGCTGCTGTTGGGTGGTCTGGCCAGCACCATGCTCAACAGAAACTGGCACCTGGGTCTCATCATCATCATCAGATGCGTTCTGCGGTGTGCTGACCATCGGCACTGTCTCACCCGCCTCTTCAGATTCAGAGAGACACAGCTGTTGCGCATCACTGCATACTCCCTCTTCTTCACATTACAGAATGCTGCTTGGCTGGGCCCCTGTTTGCAAGCCAATAGATTCTGAGAACAGAAGCAGACACTCAGCTGGCTCCTGTACAGAACTCTCTGACTGCCTGGGCAATTTGCCAGGCGGTGAAGAGACAGATGGTTGCCCAACAGTGCTGTGGTCCTGAGAGGAGGTGGAAGCAATTGAAGTCGATGCATTGGCTGAGATCCAAACAACAACGGCTTCAATTTGTTCTTCCCGCAGCAGGGGGGTACTCCGAGCTCCTACAAAAGTGCGCATAAAGGAACGCTCACGGCCCGGGGAAAACTGGTGGATGCTGTGTCACTGGGGGCCGCAGCAGCCACAGAATCCCCACGTCCTCTCCCTGAAGAAACTCCACGACCACGTGCCTTACTCCCTGCCTTCTTCATCTTGGTAGATTGATAAAGAAAGTCTGAAAAGTTATAAGGCCTAAGTGTGGTTATTCCGCAGAGACTGCAGTGAACACTGCACACAACTGTTCAGTAGGTGTGAAAGGCCCCTTTGTGTACTTCTATAGTGTTTGCAACCAATGTATTGTATACGGATGGAAGCGCGTCACACTAATAGATTTTATTTATTTGTAATAGAATGGAGCAGCAACAATTAGAGAAAAATTTCAAGGATGTGCCAGTGACACACGCTCAGCAGACTACAACCAGCAGTGGTTGAAGAACTAACTGGAGCGTGATCTGCACTCCAAAAAGGAAAACCTCAGACTACAGTGAACACTGCACACAACTGTTCACTACCCAACGCGTCTCAGCAGGAAGGCAGTCTGTGCGTCAAAACAAAGGCGCAAGCATACATCCACGTACCCTGTTTATAAAGCTATATAAAAAAATTATGTAGTAGTGACGCACACTTTATTGAGGTACAGTATTACATCGCCATTCACCATCTGTGGCTATGCAGTCTCATCTATATATACCTTATCTATCCGTTGTCATGCTTGCAAGTCGACAGTCAGGCATAAATAGCAATTTTCACTATGCACTATGCACTTTTTAAAGGTTATGTTTGTTAATAAACATGATTATTGCCACATATTATGAGTATTACATGATGGAAATTGTATAATTTTGTATAAACTGTTTAGTGACATTATTCAGCAAATGTAACATTTTAGTAATGTCACAGATAACTTGTAATGCTGATGATGTTTTGAAGTCAGACATTCATTGTCTATACAATAAAAATGGTGTACATACTGTTACTTATCCATCATTAATGGATTCAGATATGTACTTGTATGCTTTTATGTACAACCGTATAGCAGATTCCTTAACTAATTTATTTTGTGGTTTGCATTGCTGTTCAACATGTTAATGTATGTGTTTATGTTTGTCAATTCTTTATTTATCTAGATATTAGTTTAAATGAAATCATCATCTTATGGTAGTAAAGGTTATCTTTCTCTTGTTTGAAGTATAGACATTTAAAATTGACAGGTAACAAGGAAATTACTTGATCTAGTATTTAAACATCCTCCTTGACCCTGGGCTCCAACACCGCCAGTTGTTGCTCGGAAGTGCTGTTAGCACAGTCAACACTTGCTCCTGTGTTACTGGGGTTCAGTAACGTCAGCTGGTCCTCGGTTGTGCCATTGGCTCTTTTCCTTCTGCTGCCCCTCGGGTTCCAGCACAGTCAGCTGGTCCTCGTTACTTGCATTGGCTCTTGTACCTTCTGCTACCCGTCGGGTTCCAGTACCGTCAACTGGTTCTCCGCAGTGCCTTTGGCCTAGGTGCCTCCATCTCGGTATCCGAGTTCCAGCAACGTCTGCTGGTCCTTGGTAGTGCTTTGGAGCACAGGTACCTCCTGCTTAGTAACCGTGTCCCAGTAACGTCAGCTGGTCCTCGGTTGTGCCATTGGCTCTTTTCCTTCTGCTGCCCTCCGGGTTCCAGTACCGTCAACTGGTTCTCCGCAGTGCCTTTGGTCTAGGTGCCTCCATCTCGGTATCCGAGTTCCAGCAACGTCTGCTGGTCCTTGGTAGTGCTTTGGAGCACAGGTACCTCCTGCTTAGTAACCGTGTCCCAGTAACATCAGCTGGTACAAGATTGTGCTACAAATACAAGATACGGAACAAGAGACACAAGAACAATAAGCAGAAGATCTAAAAGCAGAAGAACATGAAGTATAAGACCAAAATGAAGAGCAAAATATATGCTCTAAATTCTAAGCAGAAGAAGACTAAGCAGTGTATGGGGGTGAGTCCGTTCCTCTCGTGGTGCCCCTGGAAAATGCCTGCTGCTGCAGGCTAAACTGAACACGGACAAATACTGTTGTAATTTAAATCTTTTGTGACAGCAAGAACGGAAGGATGAAAAATTCATACTTTGACAGATTACAAGTACAGGATTCTCTGTCACAAATAAGAATATGATGAAGAAGATGAAGCAGAATATGAATAAGAATAATAGTTTAATAAGAAGAATATGAGTAATGTTAACAAAGATGAATAGCAAGAAGTTTAAGAAGAAGATAAAGAAGGTGAAGATGAAGAATAATTTGATGAAAAAGATGATGCTGCAGAAGATTATGAAGGAGAAAGTGTGTGAAAAGTTAAAAAGGTGAAGATGAAGAGCATGGAAGTTGTGTAATATACATATTTGCCAAAATATAAAAAACGTTAACATTGTCAATTTCTTCGTCAATCCGAACATCTTTAAAAAAAAAATATTTATGCTATTCCATTTGATTGGGTTAAACATCTATGCCTTTAATGTCTCCTCAACCTTCCCCAATACATTCTACATTACTCTTTCTTGTTTTCCTTCATGTACAATTAACCAACAAGGCAAGAATGGGTTTTTTTTAATTTCAATATTTTGTTCCCATAGACTTACATGGGACTTCCGGTATCGGTATCGGGTATCGCCGATATTTTAGTGATATCGGCGATACCATTCCGATTCCGATACTTTAGGATATCGGAAAGTATCGCTCAACTCTATCTTCAAGACTTAATGCCAACAAGGTTTTTTCAGCTTGATCAGTGACATTAGGTTCATCGTACAATAACCCCAGAACCAGAAAAAAAACATCAATATCATTCAAAACAGGATCCCCAGGTGTCAGGGAAAAAGCCCAATACTGAGTGTCGCCGCGCAGGAGAGAGATGACAATTTGAACCTGCTGTGCTGCGTTCCCTGAGGACTTAGGCTTTAAGGCAAAAAACAACTTACAGTTATTTTTGAAATTCAGAAATTTAGCCCGATCCCCAAAAACAAATCTGGCATGGGAATCCTAGGTTCCACAACCGGCAACCTAGCAAGA
>JARQOD010007405.1:0-39308 GCA_033576555.1 Oophaga sylvatica | reverse complement strand
GCTTCACTTGGGTTTTCCCCAGTTATGTGAAAGGCCTTGCCCCCCCCCGAGCGGGTCAAGCTGACCACGTGGTGACTGGGTGAGCTTTGGTGCACGACTGGGGCCTTCCCAGGCTCCTGAGGCTTTCCTTTGGTACGGGGCCCGCACCCCCCCCCTTTTGACCCCATTTATTCCGCCCCGGGGGTTCTGGTGACCAGGCTTCGGTCAGCCTGACCGTTCATGTTCAGCACCAATGCACAAGGTCTGCATCTTGTCGCAGAAGTGCATGACATAATCCCGGGGGACACTCCGTGGGGTTTGGTCATTTTTCCCATATTCTCTTCCAAAACCCGGGGTCCCCACTCCCTGCCGTACAGGAGACGAAGGGGGGAACCCCCGTTAGGCCGGGGGACTTCCTGTAGGCAAATAGGGGGTGTGGGAGGTACCGCCCAACGGTCCCTGATCTAACCCCTGCAAGCTCTGTTTGAGGGCCCCTTTTAAAGCGCTCACACAAATCATTGGTCGGGGGTATCGCACTCTTTACCATACGCTGCACCTGCATTCTCTTACAGAGAGCCCCCTTTTGGAAGCAAAATTGGGTCCCTTATCGTAAGCTCCCCGGGGAAACCCAAAACCCGTAAAAAGAGGTCACCAGTGCACCGCCACCTTACTGCCCTTTTTGAAGACAGAGCTCTGCTCTGGGTACCTGTAGGTAGTCTACCACAGTAAGGAGTATCATTTCCAGAGCTGCTGTGTCAGTGTGCATTGCCACGAAGACGTCGGGTTTTGAAATTTTGACTTCTCACGCTGAGTTCTGTTTCTTTGTTTTGGCAGCTAGGGAGTTAATTCTGTCGGTGCTGGGACTGGTGCATTTTCTCCCGGCTGCAATTGATTATTTGTTGATTGGTTTCCTTTTAAATTTTCCTGGTTGTCTGCTTTGGAGGGGGCCGTGAAATCCTTCAGCAGACACAGATGGGGAAGAATCTGTATAGATTAATTGAGAGCTCCTTAGCTGTTTTAAGCTAAAATTAAATTGAGTTTTTCCCCGACCATTTTTGTTCCTTCGGTTTTTGAGTGTGTATGCAATGATGCATCCTGTCTGTCTTATATTCAATCTGTGTATTTAGCTGGATAGCCCAATCCCTTTGGGGGTAATCGGATCCTTTTTAGGACTTTTACAGGGTTCAGGGTCTGACAGGGACAGGTTAGGCTGGAGACTTGGACCTCTAAACCCCTTTTCATACCTCCAAAAAAGGGTTAGTTAGGCCCCGTGTAGGGTCAGGTTACCCCCGGCCTCCTCTTTCCTGTTACAGCCATCAACCCCAAGTTTAAAACCCCATTTTTAACTATATCGTTTCTGCACATCAATCCTCAAGATTAACCCAAAATTCTGCAGGGGGTTGTGGGTAAATCTATTTTAACTTACATTTGTGTGTAAACTATATGTTTTTTGAGGTGGTTCCTGTATAAATATTTACTGACATTTTTTTTTATTCTTTTGACACGTGACATTTTCATGGCCCCAAAAAATTATCTTAGTTACCATGGATCCGTGCCCAGCTGGCTCGCATTGCAGAGTTTTTCCCCGGAGCTGACGGACATTAGTCCAAAGTTTTTTTTCCCCTGGAGCAAACCAATTGAACCTAAAAGCCTTCCAATAGGTTTTCTGGTGGGGGAAAATTTTTTACCTTCCGGAGGCATGTAAATTGTATTTTTGGGTTCGGCCGCGTCACAGTGAGTGAGAGCAGAGAGTGGGAAAATTTTATCTCACTTCTTAAAAGGGGCCCTATCCCGGCATTTTCCTTCCTCCGGGATCCCGGGGTTTACAGTCTGTGATCAATTTTTTACTGTGGGTTGGTAATGATGACCCAGATCGGGTTTTTTTGCTGAACCAAAATTACGTAACTACAGCAGGGGATCGTCCGCGGGGGAATTTCTTCTGATTTCGTAGTGGGCCCGGATACCAGGAAAAACCGCTCTTAAGCCGTTTTGTCTGGCTTTTTTACAAATTAAAAGACTTTTGGTCGTTGAGCTCCTTCCTGGAGGCCCCTATGCCCTGCATCCTACTGTAACCTTCGGGGGGAGGGGGGGGGAACTCCCTCCCGTTGTTTCTCCACCCCCTACAAAGTCCCTTTTGAGGTTCCCCTTGCTGTTTCGGAGAGCCCCAAGCAGTTGGGGGCATCTTTCGTGTAGGGGTTTGGGGGCACACCGCGGATAGAAGGGGTTTTTCCCGGGGGAAAAGGACTTTTTTGGGAGAATTCCATCCGTGTCTTTTAAGTAAAAAGTCCCGGAAAACTGCAACCCGGTTTTGTGGGGGCGACAACCGGGGTAGTATTTCATCCGCCGGTTCTTCCAGTTCCTTTCCCCTGGAGGTGGTGGTTGGTACTAGAGTGAAGAGATTGTCTTTCTTCTGGTAGTGGTTCTGGGGTAATCTGGTTACGCTCTTTTTCTCGGGCTCAAGTATGCATCTGGGGTTTTGGGTCAAACCGATCCCATTTTCTCCTTCCCCCGGGCCCCTTGGCCGGGGTGCTTTGTTCATGAGGTTCATAACATTGACCTTCGGGTAGGGGCAATACATGGGGGAACAATTTTCTTGTTTGTGTTGAGGGTCTCCACCCCCCCGTTTTGGGGGTTTTTCCTTGGGGTGGTTAAAATAACCGTGAAAAAGGGGAGTCCAGAGAGATGCCAAAGGGTGAGTTTTGCAAAAAAACTGCATGACACAGTCTCAGTGCGGTCTGCTATCATTGCCTCTTTTTTGGGGAATTTTGGGGTTTTTCTCTGAGGAGGGGTGTCGGGAGTTCCCTCCCTTCGCGTGAATGACTCTCTATTAATCTACTTCCGATGCTAAGTTGCCAAAAGCTGGGTTGTATAATCTTTCTGCCCCCGAAAAAAGGGGGTTTGAAAGTTTAAAATTTTTTGAAATCGGGCCCCAAAGGGATATTGACCTTTTTTTCCCCGTGGCCGCGGGGTTCTTCTTGTGAAGAAAAAAGATGGGGGCCTCCCCCTTCTTTGGTTTCCGCGAACTTAACGGATTACTGTTCGAGATCCGTTCCACTCCCTTTTCCTGATCTCTTCAAAAATTGTTGGCCCCAAAAAGGTTCTTTTTAAAAAGGTTTTTAGGGGGCGTATAATCTTATTGGAAAAAGGGGGATGAGGGGGGAAAAGGGGGGTTTTAACACGCCGGGGGGACATTTGAAAACCGGTCTGCCTTTTGGTCTGACCTGCTCCAGCAGTTTTCCCCCAAATTTTTTAAGACATTTTTCGTCACCTTGGGGGGGTTTTGTGGCTTATTTGGGACTTTTTAATTTACTCGCCAGTCTTGTGTCTCACCAGAGCATGTGGACGTGTTGCAGATCTTCGAGACATAAACTATACGCCAAATGGGGAATTGTTTTGCCTACGGGAAAATTCATTTTGGGTTTTTGGTGTCGCCCCCGGGGTTTCCGGTGGACCCGAAAAGGTAGGCATTGCTTGAAGGGATCAGCCGGGGATCTTAAGGCTCTGCAGCTTTTTTGGGTTTGCTAATTACTACCGGAAATTTATTGTAATTTCTTCTGTCGTAAACCCTTTTCTCACTGATATGACGAGAAAAGGAGGTTTTTTTCTAAGTGGGGGACAAGCTTGTCAACCTTTTCCTCTTTAAAAAGAGTTTTGCTTTGGCCCCCTTTCTCCAACGAGTATCCAGCCTTTTATTTTGGAGGGGGAGCGTCTGACGTAGGGGGGGGTGCTATATTGCCCAGGGTCGCCCCCTGGAAAAAGGCATCCGGCGCTTTTTTCAAAAAAATTTTTCGTCCCCGAAAGGAATTATGATATCGCAATAGGGAACTTTTGGCCTTAAATTGGTTTTTTAAAAAATGGCCCTTTTGGGGGGGGCATCCCCCGTCACCGTTATTATGATCACAAGAACCTCGTATTTAAATCCGCTAAAACGTCTGATTCAGAAAGCTCGATGGTCTTGTTTTTTACCGGTTTAATTTTTTTGTCACTTATCGTCCCCGGGGGTTTAAAAAAGTAAAGGTAATGCCTTTTTTCGCAGTTTCCAAGGGGCCGGAAAACGGACGACCCCCCTTTTTATCCTTAGGAGGAGGGGTAGTGTCGGCGTATTTTCTGGCTTTTGGGGGAGGTTTAGGGTCGGGGGACCCCTGCAGGCCCCCCCGGGAGATGTTGGCCCCAACAGTTTTGACAAAAGGTTTTGAGGCACTATAATTCTGCTTTAGCAGGACATCCAGGGGGTAAGGCTCTTGATCTCCTTTCCCCCTTTTGGTGGGGCCAACGCTAATAAAAAAGTTATAACTTTTTCGCGTCCTTTTGGGGTTTGTCTCGCTCTAAAATCCTTATCCCCTCCGGGGGGCCCCTTTTACCCTTGAAAAATTTCCCGGGGCGTCCATGGACTCATTTATCTATGGACTTCATTTGGACCTTTCCCCGCATTGGGGGAAACTGTCAAAAAGGTGTTGTTGAAGGTTCTTTTAAATGGCACATTTTTTTGCTCTTCCGGGGCTCCTAATGCAAACTCTGGCGCAGGTGTTCATTTTGGGGGATCGGGAACTTTTTGGGTTGCCCTTTTGATGGTGTCAATGGGGTCTCAGTTTGTGTCCCCTTTGGAGGGCATTTTGTTTCGTCGGGGGGGCAATTGTCGTTTTCCTGGGTTTTCATCCCACAAACCCCCCCCAACGAGCGTCTGAATCAAATTTTTTTGGGCATATCTCCGGGGTTTTTTTTATCGGAGAACCAGGGGGGTGGTCTTCTTTTTGCCTCTGGGGGAGTTTTCTCTTAAAAACAGCGGGCGAGTCCATGGAAGTCCCCCTTTTTTGGGGGTATGGTTTTCTCCCATTTTGTACTTTCAATGGGGGGGGGTTTTGGGGGGTTTTTCCGAGGGGAGCTTTCTCGTCGTCACTTTTTTCGTGGGCGAGGGTTTTTTAAAAAATTTAGTACGATGGGAAAAACCTTACAAACGTAGGCTGATAGGAGAGTTTTTGTCCCCATCTGAAGTGAACGATCTGGTTTTGGTTTCTACCGGGGAAAAAAAACTTAAAGTTCCCTCCTGGAAGCTGGGCCCCAATTCCGGGGGTACGGGGCAGTTCCATAATTAACCCCGTGGCATTTCATCTGGACCTCCCTCCTACGTTTTTAAAAATTTAAATGTTTTTTCCACAAATCATTTCTTAAGGGGACTGGCACCAGTCATACCTCACCTCTACCTCCTTCCCAGGGTGGCAAAGGTAACTTGGAGTTTAAAATGTAAAGATCTTGATCACGTCTGAATCGCCGGGGGCCCTTCAGTACTTGGGCATTGGGAGGGTATGGCCAAGGAGAGGACGGGTTCCTGCTTTTTACTTAACGCAACTTTGGTTCGGCCTTCCCCCCAAAACTCACCCGGGGAGCCTGGCCGGGGGTCCGGAGGCCCCCCGTAAAAAGGGGGGGGGACTGTCATGGGGCATTCCCTAAGATCGTCGCGGTTGCACATTTTGATTTTTTTTACACGATTGCTGTTCTTTGTGTTTGGCAGCTAGGGATTAATTCTGTCGGGCGGGACTGGTGCAGTTTCTCCCGGCTGCAATTGATTATTTGTTGTTGGTTTCCTTTAAATTCCTGGTTGTCTGCTTTGGGAGTTGCCAGTGAAAATCCTTCATGAAACCCGAAGGAATGAATCTGTATAACTTAATTGAAGGGGCTCCTTAGCTTTTTAAGCTCAACTTATTAGAGTTTTTCCCAGACCATTTTTTTTGTTCCTTCGGTGTTTGAGTGTGTAGCAATGAGTGCTTCCTTCTGTCTTTATGTCAATCTTGTGTATTTAGCTGAGATCACCCATACCCTTTGTGGTAAATCAGACCCTTTTCTGGACTGATTACAGGGTTCAGGGTCGACAGGGCAGGGTTAGGCTGGAACTTGGACCTCTGAACCATTATCAGTACCCTCCAAGGTAAGGGATTGTTAGGACCCAGTGTAGGGTCAGGTGACCCCGGTCCTCCTCTTTCCTGTTACAGCTCACAAGTCCTCAAATTAACCCTGAGTTCAACTTATCATTTCTGCACATCAAGTCTCAAGATTAACCCTAATTTTCTGCCGGATTTGTCAGGTAAATCTATTTTTACTTACATTCTGATGTTCTAAATATATGTTGTATGATTTGGGGTTTCCCGTTAAATAGTTTATGACATTGTATTCTATCATTAGACGGTGCATTTGGGGACGACCAGCGGTCCACAATGTCCCCCGCAATTCTGGAAAAAAGGCTTCTCTATCACTGGCAGCGGGACAGGGAGCCTTAAGAGCAGGCCCCGCCTTCCCACTTTTAAACAGGTGATACAGAGCCCAGTAGTTAGTCACATCTGTCCTCATCTTGGGCCAATAGAAGTGTTGAAAGCCGGCCTAGTTTTGTTATCCCCCAATGTCCAGCAAGTGGAACTCAGGGCAACTGCAACAAACTCAGCTGGGAAACTGGTACGGGACGACCAGCTGTTTTTCCCTCAACCACCCCTTTTGGGAATCCCGGTCCGTCCCCCGGGAACAACCTTCTTCGTTCCCAGAACACCCTTCCTTATCAGTCACGGAGGTGGGTGTCTCGGCGAGCTGCCTCAATTTTCTCCAGCTCGCATCTGAGTGCAGAACTGCCGGGAAATCCGGCTGGGGGCGCCAGAATACGTCAGTGTTCCCCCACTGGGACCCTTGGGACCGGCCTTGGGTCCCCCTTGGTTCAGTCTCTCCTGTAAGGAGGGGGTTTTAGATGGCAGGGGGCTACCTGCGGGATCCGGGCACTCTGACTGTGGTGACAGCAGCTACGTATGCGTCTCCACGGGAATCTTACAGACCCATCACCTGCGCGGCTATGGGTTCTACTTCCCCATCCCCCCCAACATTTCAGGAGCAGTGCTACTTATGGGCCAGTTTTCCTTCCCGGTGGCACTGGTCAGTGGCATGGCGTCACCTTCCTCACTGTTCCCATTGCCCCCCCATTTCCTTGACCCGTCGCTTGCTCCTCAGGGGTTCCTCAGCCCCTCACTCCGCAGGCGACGGCTGAGCACTCCTGTCCTGTGGGCACAGTACCTTTCAGAAAAAGGTTAACAGGTTCGGTGGCCGATACATCATTATCCCTAGGAAAAATTATCGATTGGGGAGGGGGTAGGGGCGTAGTACACCATCCCCCCAAATCAGTCCCCCCATTAAACATCAGTGGCAGGTTTTTGGACACCCCCCTCCCTTCACCCCGCTCCTGGCACCCCAGTCAAAAAACCCGGCCACGCAAGGACAGCGGATCCGCAATCCCGGTGACGGGTGTTCCCCGAATCAACTCTTCAGGGGCCGCAAGTTCGGTCGGATGGGTTCGTTTGCCCCAGTGTCCTTGAGGCCTGTACAAGACGGGCCCCCACACGGACGTGCGCAGTTGTCTCGATCCTCCCAAACCACACCACCCACCCAAAAGAACAGAGGCGTGGGCCCGGAGGGCTTGGCTGGAGGGTTTCTTCTGCCCTCCGGACCGGTGGCGCTGAATGTCCGTCCCGTTTACAGAGAAACACTGGCGGGGTCTGATGTAGGCCCGGTGTTGGCAAAGGGGACAAGCCTCCAGAGGGATGGCTGGGGAGGGGCATGGGGTTGGTTGCAGGCTAAACCCCCCCCCAGCTGGCGGTGATGGCTTCCGCACCTCGGGTTTATGTTTGGCCCCCATAGGTGCGGCGATCTAACTGCTTTTTGTTTATGTTTCGGTAGTGGGGAGGCAAAAACGGCAATACACCCGCGAGGTTGGAATTTTAGTTGCAGTCCCGACAACCACCAACTAAAGGCAGCCGTGGGGCGTTCCTACGTTGGTCCTAGCGATGTCACAGCCTGAGAGATTAACACACCTAAAGATAGAAAGAGGAAAGCTATCTGCCCCGGAGAGATCCCCAAAACATAGGAGCCCCCAAAATGTAATGGGGTTAGAAAGAGGAAATACAGACACAGACAAAAATAGTATGGACAAACGCTGGGGCCCAATCTGCTAGACAAAAGGATAGAAAGGATACTCAGGGCAATCCAAATAAACCTAAAAAATACCAACTCACTGATTGCAAAAACCCCTGAGATCACACGACCTCTACCACCAAATCATTCTTGGTGTAACAAAACAAAGCCGCAGCCCTGAAAAAACGGGAAAAGGCAAATGAACAAATAACAATGGTCCAGAGGAACCGGAAGGAGCCCAAACCCCCCGGGGGGGGGGAAAACCTGGCTAACCTCACAGAAAGCAGAGAAATATGCAAGTGGTAAGCACAAAAACCAAAAAATATCTTATCTGAAAGCAAAGAAAGGCAAAAACTCAGCAAGCTTCCAAAGTGAACCGGGAAAACCACATTTTGAGACAAGAAAATTGATCCCGGCAACCATTGGGAGGAACCCCCCCTTATATCGAGCTAGTCTGTGAATCCTGTTGCCAATCCTCATTGAATGGTTCAGATGTTTGAAAACCACCAGAGTGAGCTTTGTCAAATTCTTTTCCAAAACCTTCACAAAGTACCCCACCCTTGAGGAGGGGGCCCACCGAACCCTCATTTGTGCAACCAGGTCGGTCAGGATAATCGGGGAATGCCGGATCAGTCTCCTACATGGATGTCCGAAGCAAACACCCAAGAATTGTCCTCCTGACCATAACCTCTCCACTTAACCAAATATGGAGTTTCCGCTAGAAAAACGAGAATCCAAATTTTTTAACCACAACTCCAGATTCCCCCTCAACCAAAAAGGGTCAGGGGGCACAGCCATAGGAACCACTGGCTCGACAAACCTCTTCAAAAGGACTTGTGGAACTTGTTTGGTTTCTTAAATGTCCCTGGAAGAAGTAAACGAAAGGAAACAGATTAAGAGTCCATGTCTTATAAGGGGTCCAATGAACCTGGGCTTAAACTTAGGAAAAGCAACTCTCATAGGGATATTCTTGGGGGAAACCAGACCAAGTCCCCCACTTTAAAACGAGGACCATCATCCTATGCCGGTTGCAAACCGCGGGGCCTCCCTGAGAGGGGACAACCTCTCCACTACCTGCCCAAATCGCTGCATACGCTCCACAACAGAGTCAACACCCGGACAGACAGAAGCCCCGTCTGTCCCGAAGAAAATGAGGGTGAAACCCCAAAATTGCAAAAAAATGGAGACATCAATTGGCAGAGCTAGCCCATTATTTTAAAGCAAACTCAGCCAAAGCAAAAAAAGACCCAGTCATCTTGTCCAGAGACACAAAGCTCTCATTAAGCTCCAATTCGGGGTTTGTTCTCTCAGTTTGTCCTTTGGGTCTGGGGATGAAAAGCAGAGGAGAAAACATTGAACACCAAGTTTAGAACAAAAGTCCTCCAAAATCTGGAAAAAACTGGACTCCTCTTCAACACAATGTTTTCAGGAATGCCTGTACCAACCATGTGTGAAGAACAAAGGCACCAATCGGGGAGGAAGGCATTAGGTAATGGGGCCCCAAAATGTATCTCTTGGAAAACCTACACAAATCACCCAATAACTTTTTTCCCGAGAAACGGGAGGTCGGAAAAAATCCATAGAAATAGGGGTCCATGGTCCCCTTTGGGCACAGGCAATGGCATCAACAAACCACTAAAGCAGAGCAAGGCTTGGAGCGGAAACAAGTCCCCCAAAGGGCGCACAAAATCCCTGACGTCCGAGACAAAGTAGGCCACCATAAGGACCGACCCCAAGTCTCTGTACCAAAAATTCCGGGATGACCGGCCACGCGGGAACAATGAATCTCAGACTCACATCTTTTTCCCCCGGGTCGGGCAAAAATTTCCCAATAGGGCAGCCTCGGTTTTTTCCTCCTGCACCCTTCCAGAGCCAGTCTCAAATTGGGCGAGATGGCGGAAAGAATACACCCTTTTTCAAAATAAAAGAGGGTAGATAATCAGGAGGTCCGCAAGGAAACTCCTCGAAGGGCATCCCCTTAACATTCTTAGTGCCGGAAGAAAGGAAACCACAAAATTAAAACGTGTGAAAAACAAGCCCACCGGCCTGTCTAGGATTAAGTCGCTTGGGTGATTCCAGATAAAACCAGATTCTTATGGTCCTGAGGACCACCACCGATGTTTGGCTCCCTCCAGCCAAGTCCCACTCTTTTAAAAGCCACTTCATGGCCAAAAAACTCCCGATTACCCAATCAAAATTTCGTTCGTTAGGAAAAATTTTCGAGAGAAAGGGCAAAGGTTACTTTTAAGGTCTCAGGATCTCTTTGGGACAAAACGGCACCCGCCCCAATTCAGAGGCATCAACCTCCACCTAAATGGCAGAGAAACTCAGGCTGCCGTAGAACAGGAGCAGAAGTTAATCTCTGCTTAAGTTCCTGAAACGCAGGACGCCTCAAGGCCAATTCACCACATCAAACCCTTTTTGTCAAATCATCAATGGTTTAGCAATAAACGAGAAATTACCAATAAATTTACGATAAAAAATTGCAAAACCCAAGAATCTCTGAAAGCCTTAAGAAGTAGGTTGGACCCAATACAGATGCCTGAACCTTACCCCGGGGCCTTTCAATAACAATGGAGACAAAATGAATCCCAGAAATGAGACCCTGTACGCCAAAAAGACACTTTGATCCCTTCACATACAGGCATTCTCTTCAAAATCTGGAACCACAGTCCGAACATGTTTCCATGAAGTCCCCCAGTCATTGGAAAAAATCAAGATATCTTTCCAAATAAACCCAGAAATTTCCACAAAATTCCCTGAAAATGTCATTCATGAAGGACTGGAAGACGGAAAAAGGGGCATTATGAGCCCCAAAGGGCATCACTAGGTTACTCAAATTCCCCCCTGGGTATAAACGCCGTCTTCCCTTCATCCCCGGCTAAGCGAATAAGGTTAACCCCCCCTGAGGTAAGTTTGTAAACCAAGTAGCACTTTTCACCCTGGAAAACGGTCCCAAAATCAAGGGTAACGGATATTTAATTTCACATGATTTGTTCAAGAGACGTAATCAATACACGGGCCTTAATGAAAACCATCCTTTTGGCCACAAAGAAAAAAACCGGCACCCCCAAAGGGTGAAGAGGATGGTCTGATATAACCTTCTCCAATGACTCCTTGATATAAGATCGCATAGTGTCTGTTCAGGTACAGACAAGTTAAAAAGGCGACCTTTAGGGAATTTACTACCAGGCACTAATTCAATAGCGCAGCATAGCTCCTGTGTGAGGGGGCAAGATGCAGATTTACTTTCGCTAAACACATAAGAAAAAATCAGTCCAAAAAGTCAGGAACATCCTGAGCCTGGGGAGAGACAGAAAAAACAGGAGTGTTGGTATTAACACATTGGCAGCCCCAACTGGTTACAGACACAGATTTCCAATCCAAAACAGGATTATGAGACTGTAACCAAGGGAAACCTAGTACAATAATGTCATGCAGATTATACAGTACCAAAAATTTGCAACTCTCCTGATGATCAGGTTCAACCCTCATTATCACCTGAGTAAAAACTGAGGTTTATTTCTCAGCCAAAGGGGTAGAATCAATCCCCGTAGGCAGGGTGGGATTCAGCCGGTTCTCCCCGGTTCGATGGAACCGCTTGTTAAAAAAAGTAGCCTGTTCCCCGAACCGGGGAGATTCAGGGCCGCGATCCGGTACTGGCCCCACTGCCCCAGCACATGTACAGGGTCGGGCCGCACCAGCAAATTGTGTGCGGCCGTGCTGCTGGTACTGTGACGGCTGGCATGCAGACACAGCCGCCACGTCACACTGTAGGGGCTGGGAGCTCTGCACAGCCGTCACCTTGATTGCTGTGCGCAGCTCCTTCTTCCTGGCTAAATGCTAGACCAGGAAGTGAGAAGAAGGAAGCTCCGGATGGAGAGGTGAGTCTGGCCGCGTGCCTGTGAAGCTGGTGTGTGTGTGTGTGTGTGTGTGTGTGTGTGTGTGTGTGTGTGTGTGTGTGTGTGTGGTGTGTGTGTGTGTGTGCCTGTGAAGCTTGTGTGTGTGTGTGTGTGTGCGTGTGTGTGTGTGTGCCTGTGAAGCTGGTGTGTGTGTGTGTGTGTGTGTGTGCCTGTGAAGCTGGTGTGTGTGTGTGTGTGTGTGTGTGGTGTGTGTGTGTGTGTGTGTAGCTGCAGCGTTGGAACGGGCAGAGGTGTAGTTTTTTTTTATTTTATGCCATTATTCATGTATGGAGCATCATGTGGGGCCATTTTACTATATGCGGCAGTATATGGGGCCATTATTCAGTATGGAGCATCATGTGGGGCCATTTACTGTATGCAGCAGTATATGGGCCATTATTCAGTATGGACCATCATGTGGGGCCATTTTTACTGTATGCACAGTATATGGGGCCATTATTCAGTATGGAGCATCATGTGGGGCCATTATACTGTATGCAGCAGTATATGGGGCCATTATTCAGTGTGGAGCATCATGTCACGTGGGGCCATTATACTGTATGCAGCAGTATATGGGGCCATTATTCAGTATGGAGCATCATGTGTGGCCATTATACTGTATGCAGCAGTATATGGGGCCATTATTCAGCATGGAGCATCATGTGGGGCCATTATACTGTATGCAGCAGTATATGGGCCATTTTTCAGTATGGAGCATCATGTGGAGAGCCATTTTACTGTATGCAGCAGTATAGGGGCCATTATTCAGTATGGAGCATCATGTGGGGCCATTTTACTGTATGCAGCAGTATATGGGCCATTATTCAGTATGGAGCATCATGTGGGGCCATTTTACTGTATGCAGCAGTATATGGGGCCATTATTCAGTATGGAGCATCACGTGGGCCATTATACTGTATACAGCAGTATATGGGGCCATTATTGAGTATGGAGCATCATGTGGGGCCATTTTACTGTATGCAGCACTATATAGGGCCATTATTCAGTATGGAGCATCATGTGGGGCCATTTTACTGTATGCACGTATATGGGGCCATTATTCATGTGGAGCATCATGTGGGGCCATTATACTGTATGCAGCAGTATATGGGGCCATTATTCAGTATGGAGCATCATGTGGGGCCATTATACTGTTTGCAGCAGTATATGGGGCCATTATTCAGTATGGAGCATCATGTGGGGCCATTTAACTGTATGCAGCAGTATATGGGCCATTATTCAGTATGGAGCATCATGTGGGGCCATTATACTGTATGCATCATTATGTGGGGCCATTATTCAGTATGGAGCATCATGTGGGGCCATTATACTGTATGCAACAGTATATGGGGCCATTATTCAGTATGGAGCATCAATGTGGGGCCATTTTAACTGTATGCAGCAGTTATGGGGCCATTATTCAGTATGGAGCATCATGTGGGCCATTATACTGTATGCAGCAGTATATGGGGCCATTATTCAGTATGGAGCATCATGTGGGGCCATTTATACTGTATGCATCATCATGTGGGGCCATTATACTGCATGCGCATCATGTGGTGGCTTTATACAGTATGGAGCATCATGTGTGGCCATTATTCAGTATGGAGCATCACGTTTGGGCGATTATACAGTATGGAGTTGTTTTTTAATCTAAAACCTCAGTATTCCGGTTAAATTGCCGTGTTGGCACTTTGCGATAAATAAGTGGGTTTTAGATTGCAGTTTGGGCACTCGGTCTCAAAAAGGTTCGCCATCACTGTGCTAGACTGTCTGCGCTCCTTCCAGGTGTGTACGTCGTTTCTGGAGGCCGTCATACCAGGAGGGGGCGTGTTCTGCCAAAGCCAGGAAGAGAAGCGGCCATTGGTCTCTGCAGTCTGATGCCGGCGTCTGTACTGCAGGAGGGAAATCACAGGTCAGAGTCCTCAGTGACACAGAGGAGGATTTAATTAACAGGTGGGGGCAGATACTTGGGGCTGTATAGTGGGGTTTCAAGGGATGATTGTACACTTGTGGGGGTCTGTGTGTGCTCCTGGGGGGTTCTGCACGCTTGTGGGGTCTGTGTGTGCTCCTAGGGGTTTCTGCACGCTTGTGGGGTCTGTGTGTGCTCCTAGGGGGTTCTGCACACTTGTGGGGTCTGTGTGTGCTCTTTTGGGTTATGCACACTTGTGAGGTCTGTTTGTGCTCCGGGGGTGTTCTGCACACTTGTGGGGTCTGTGTGTGCTCCTAGAGGTTTGCATATGTTTGAGGAAAATGTGTGGTGTAAATGGGTGTGGCTTAAAAATGGGTGTGGGTTTAAAAATGGGTGTGGTTTTTCCTACACACAAACACAGAACCTTTGTTAAAAAATTTGAATCCCACCCCTGCCAGTAGGGGAATAGACTTCCGTAGGGGTATCAAGGGAAACCCACAAACGTTTGGGCAAAATCAAAATCCATCAGTTAATAGCTGCTCCCCGAATCAACAAAAGACCTGAGCAGAAAATGTGGACAGGGAGCAAATCAGGTAACATCAACAGAAATTTAGTCTGAACACTACCCAAGAAAACTGAGCATGCAAAACGTCTTCCCCGCTTAGGGCAGACTGAAATAGCATGAGAGGCATCACCACAGTAGAAACATAACCCATTGCATTTTCGAAACTCATGACGCTGTGCCCCAGAAGCCACTCTATCACACTGCATGGGTTCAGAAGCTGGCTCACAAGGCAACACTATTCCATGCATACCTCTGCGCTCACGAAACGTCTGTCAATTTGAATCGCTAATGACATAGAATCATTGAGACCAGAGGGAGCAGGGAATCCCACCATAACATCTTTTACATTTTCTGACAGCCCCTTCCGAAAAAGGGCTGCCAAAGCATCATCATTCCATTTGGTTAGGACTGCCCATTTTCGGAATTCTGACAGTACAACTCAGCGTCCTCAAGCCCCTGATTTAATGCCAACAAGGTTCTTTCAGCTTGATCAGTGACATTAGGCTCATCGTACAATAACCCCAGAGCCAGAAAAAATGTATCAACATCACTCAAAACAGGGTCCCCAGGTGTCAGGGAAAAAGCCCAATCCTGAGGATCGCCGCGCAGGAGAGAGATGACAATTTGAACCTGCTGTGCTGCGTTCCCCTGAGGACTTAGGCTTTAAGGCAAAAAAACAACTTACAGTTATTTTTGAAATTCAGAAATTTGGCCCGATCTCCCAAAAACAAATCTGGCATGGGAATCCTAGGTTCCACATCCGGCAAACCAGCAAGATAGACAGCAATACTCCGAACCTCAGTGGCAAGCTGATCCACACGGCCAGACAGCTGTGCAAACTCCATTGAGAGAAAAAAAATCCTCAGCACCCAGAGAAAAAGAGGGAAAAAAATGCAAGAAACAGAAAAAAAAAAAAAAATCTCTGACAACTCTGACAACTTTTTTCTTTGTACACTATTTTTCCCTTCTGTAAGTACCATACAATTTTCAGTTAGGCCGGTGATACTGTTATGTTTCGGTAGCTGAGGAGAGCAAGCAAAAACGGCAATACACCAGAGAGGTTGGAATCTATTGGATTGCAGTACCCTGACTAACCACCACAACTAAAGGCAGCCGTGGAGCGTTCCTACGTTGGTCCTAGACGCCTCGTCACAGCCTGAGAGATTAACTACACCTAAAGATAGAAAGAGGAAAGCTATCTGCCCCGGAGCAGATCCCCAAAGAACATAGGAAGCCCCCAAACATGTAATGGCGGTTAGACAAAGGAAATACACAGACAGAAAATAGTATGAGCAAACGCTGGGGCCCATCTGCCTAGACAGAAAAGGATAGAAAGGATACTCACTGCAATCCAAAAAAAACCTAAACAATCCAACTCTACTGATTGCAAAAACACCTGAGATCACACGACCTCTACCACCTAAATCAGTTCTCTGGTGTAACAAAACTAAGCCGCAGCCACTGAAAAAACTGGAAAAGGAAAATGAACAAATAACAATGGCTCCAGAGGAACACGAGAGGAGCCCAAGCCCCCCCGGGGGGGGAGGAAACCTGGCTGACCTCACAGAAATGCAGAGAAATATGCAATGGTAAGCACAAAAACAGAAAATATCTTATCTGAAAGCAGAAGAAGAGGCAAGACTCAGCAAGCTTCCAAGTGAACCAGGAACCACAGTTGAGACAAGAACAATTGATCACCGCAACCATGATGGGGGGAACCTCCCTTATATCAAGCCAGTCTGTGAATCCTGATTGCCAATCCTCATTGAATGGTTCAGTACTGTTTGTAACCACTAGAGGGAGCTTCTGCTCAGAATTCATTTCCAAAACATTCTCAACACTTTGTCCGCATCCTTTGGCTCTTGGTCCTGCACAAACTGTCTCACCTCCGCTGGGCAAAGATGCAGGAACTGGTCTTTGATCATCAGATCCTTCAGCTGCTCAAAGGTGATCGCTGACAGTCCTTGGATCCACTGTTCAAAGTGGGTCCGTAGTCCATGCACCACATCGCTGTAACTGTCGTGTGGGCCACGCTGGAGGTTCCGGAACTTCTTACGGTAAACGTCAGGGGTTAGCTGGTATTTCTTTACCAGGGCCTGCTTGATGGCCTCATAGTCACCATCTTGTTCTGCAGGGAGTGAAGCAAACGCCTCCAGAGCTTTGCCTTTTAGCCTGGGGGTCAAGTACCTGGCCCATTGGTTCTCAGGCAGCTGGTACTGTCTGCAGGCTTTCTCAAAGGCCCGCAGAAAAGTGTCCAAGTCCCCATCCTTGTCCATCATGGGGAAATGCTCTGGCCGTGGCTTCGGACTCTGAGCGCTGCTGTGCTGGGAAGACCTTTGAACCTGGATTCGGGCAAACTCCAGCTGGTACTGTCTCTCTTCTGGCTCGGCCTCCCGCTGTTCAGCTCTCTCTTGAGCTTGCTGAATCATCTGCAGACTTCTGTCCTGGTCGTCTGGTGAGCATTGTTGCAGAGCCAACTGCAGACTATCCATGCTTTGGCTGGGGGGTAGAGCCGATGCTGCAGAACTATTGTCGCTGGGGCCGGCTTCTGCACCCCTGGGCTCTGGGCGTTTTCCCGTTGCACCAGAGCCGCAACCAGTTGTTCTTTATTTTTGTTTGTGGCGTCGATCTGCCACAACCCGCATAGGGCAACAAGGGTTTCCTTCTTATGCTGCTTATACCACTCTTCTCCCATCCTCGCCATGGTTGCCAAATAAAAAAAATAGTATAGAAAAACAAAGAGAAAGGGAGGGGTAACCGCAAGTACACACAATTGTCTCAGGACTAGTAAACACTGAGTTAGTTCTCCAAAACTTTTGCTGCAGGGTCCCTGGAAGAACCGTGCAAGTTTTTTAGTGAGAGGAATGATTGCTCAGACCAGATCACTAATGCTCTATAATCCCACCGCTCTGCCACCAATATGTCACTAACGGCACACAGACGGAGGCCCAAGGGATCACGGCTTAGGATCCCACCGCTGCCACCTATGTGTTGAATGCAGGGATTTATACTTATCCCACTACCCTGTTCCACTTAGGAACTTGCAGCTCTCCGGCACCCCCTACCCTCAGGTCAGTCAGGAACTGCACCTAGGATAATTAGTCACCGGACAGGCGCTTGGATGTTTACTGGCTATTGAGTTCGCTTATAGTGAGGGAATTATAACTACTCTAGCCGCAGCCAGGCAATACACTTATAAAACCCGCTCCGTCACTCCACACACCCGCAGCGCAGCACCTCACATCGCTAGCTGCCACCAGCTCTCTGGGTTTAGAACGTGGGGCAGAGGCCACCCCAATTTAGTAGCGTTGTATACTTCAGGCACGTGCAAATTCGTTATAGAGCATAGAGAACGAACTAGTAATTTTATATCTTTACTCCAAAAAGTTTGACAGTGTTTATAAAGTTTTAAAACAAGGTTTTACAAAAAGGAGACAATTAAAATATGTACACGCAATTACAGCTAAAACAGGGTTAAAGAAGAAAAACTTACATGGCACTTAGATCATTCCGGCGAATCAGGCTTTGGGGGAAAAGAAGGAGGGGCCACACATCACCATGCATGACAGTGTGGCTATCTCGGCTCTTTTGCAGAATCTGACACCCTGACCCAGTGGTTGTACTCTATAATCCTGGGTCATGACATCATGAAAAGGGCGGAGATACCGGGGTCCTCCCCTTGCTCCAAGTTGTAGTTTTGGGCTCTGAAACCTTCTCGGTTATATAACTATAACATTATATAGTTATATAGCAGGCGAACCTAGCAGAGCCTCGGCAGACCCATCATTCACCTTATTCTGAAACTAGGGTTCTAATGAGTTCAAACTCGGACTAGTTATTCCACTCTGTGCCAGAGAAATCCATTTTTCTGGTTCTGTTGGGGCTAGAACAGAACCAGTACCACTGTAGCGGAGCCTGATAGGAGCATGTTGCAGAACTGTAACTTTCGTGCTTCTATCATACACTCTCAGCGAGTTATGACCTAATGAATGAATTCCCATGATATGTTATGGGACAGTCCCACAGGGTTTGAAGACAAAGACATTCCTGAGGTGGGGGCGAGAGGAAGGAGCAAGCTGTAACTTCAGGCAGTGAGGGAGAGAAATCTGCAGGCTGCTAAGCACGTTGAGGGTAGTAGTTCTGGAAAAGTAATAGGAAATGGAGCTCTCATCCCAGGTTATCGTCACAGATGTATGCACATCTCAAATCATAGGGTGGATACCAGGAGAGGAGATGCACGCAAGGCACAATCACAGAAATGACTCCAGTAGCAACATTATACGCACATCTCATTCATAGGATGGACACTGGCAGAGGAGATCAACACATGGAAAGATGCTAGCATGGACTCCAGGAACAGCGATGTACGCACATCTCAATTGTAGGATGGAAACTGGGAGAGAAGACACACACAAGACACAATATTAGAAAGGACTCCAGTAGCAACGATGTAAGCACATCTCAATTGTAGGATGGACAGCAGGAGAGGAGACGCACACGCAGAAAGATGGTCTCCAGGGGCAGCAATGTACACACATCTCAATCATAGGATGGCCACCAGGAGATGAGACACACACATGACACAATCATAGGAAGGACTCCAGGCACAACGATGTACGCTCAATCGTAGGATGGATACCGGGATAGGAGACGCACTCAAGGCCCGATCATAGGAAGAACTCCATGAGCAACCATGTACGCACATCTTAATCATAGGATGGACACCAGGAGAGAGACGCACTCAAGGCCTGATCATAGGAAGAACTCCATGAGCAACGATGTACGCACATCTCAATCATAGGATGGACGACAGGAGAGTAGACACACACATAGAAAGGACTCCAGGAGCTACGATGTATGCACATCTCAATTATAGGATGGACGACAGGAGTGGAAACACACACATAACACGATCATATGAAGGACTCCAGTCACAACGATATACGCACATCTCAATCGTAGGATGGACACCAGGAGAGGAGACTCACACATAGAAAGGACTCCAGGAGCAACGATGTACCCATGTCTCAATTATAGGATCTATAACAAAGAAAATGGGCGCACAGCCTTTCTATAACCACAGCGTGCTCCATCATGTATCAATAGTAAATAACACCGAAAATAAATACAATATTGATGCGCACACCTAAAATTTGACAAATTTTATTAATGTACAATCTATAAAACCTATAACATGTAAGTACAAAAACCTGAAATAAATTAATAAGGTACAAAAAATTAGTTAATTTTTCATGGTCAGAATAGTATAAATTGTGTAATGCAGTATCACTATCTGATATAATAACCTCTGGCATCGATGTATAAAATATACCCACAAAAGCACTAATTGCAGACAGTATAGTATATTCTCCTGGCAGTCATAGATATCCTAGCTATCACATGCAAAACCAATACACCATCCCCCACAAAGACTATAGCACACAGTACATGTGAAATACCACCTATAATATACAATGATGCTGAAAGCGGGAAAGTACATTGATAATAAAAGGAGGCTGTAACTAAATATACAATATATAATACAAGAGATCAAGAAGTTCAGCCTCACAGTATTAACAACAATAATAATATAAAATCGTCAAATACACTAATATATATAGCAGCTTCATCAAGGGAAGTAATGCGTTGGAGTGTATCCATTTTGCCTCCTCTTATTTGCTGTGCGTTGTGGGCCATTTATCCTATGGACACGCAATTTGGAGGATTTGTTTATTATATTAATCCCACGCTGTTCACATGACTCTTTTTAGGCCAGTCGCCAGGTGGTTATCTTCTTGCATTGTTATGGGGGCGCATATATATATATATATATATATATATATATAATATATATATATATTATATATTGTAAGGTTTCCAACTCACTCAGCTGCTTCAGAGACAAATCAGGAGACACTTTCTTATGCAAAAGTTCATCAGGGTTATTGCTTCATAAACCTCACAGTAACATATAATACAGTTCTCCAGTACTTCAATGTTTCAGCTCCTGCCTGGAGCCTCACTCCTCAGACACAGAGTCCTCTCTGTGATGTCCCGCCGGGACACATGGAAGTCTGTCCACACTGGCAGACTCCCACAACACTCTCTTCAGGTGCCAAGCACACTCCATTTCATAGGTGTAACCCCGCCCACAGGTGAGGTCAGGATCACATGGTTAGGTCACCTGATCATAACCTCATCACAGGTCCTTCAGATACACACAACCACATACAGGTTTTATCTTGGGTATTCAGACACATACCCCTTGGGTGGGTTTGTAGGTGACTGGACCCACCCAGCTCTCCTAGTCACCTGGAAGCCTCCCAATATATAGCACAACTCTCAGCAGTAGATCTTCTGAACCAAAACATATCCAGGCTTCCATCACAGGGCCACCCACCTCTGCGATACATACCGTCCATCCATCACATGCCTCCATGCATATCCCGAGGGCCATACACAGTGCCCCCTAGCTGCATCAGGGGTCATTACACCACATACCTCCCCCCTCTGTTCAAACTTGTGGGGTTGAACACTTGTTACCCGACCAGAGATCCTTCTCGGTCGTCTCTGCCAGTCACACCGTCTCTCTAAGTCGGGCCCTGCTACTGATCTCTTTTGTAGGCGTCTGTCCTCCGACTCTGTCACATCTGTTGCTGACTCCCCCCTGTCAGACCACCTGCATCCCCAGCGGTCAGTACGGTGTCGCAATTCTCTTGCACCCCTATGTCCTGTCTGGTCTGCGTCCTTTTCATTTTTTCCAATATAGGTTCTCCTACTTAGGTCACTCATCACTGAGCTAACTGAGGCATCACTACTTCTACCTCTTCTCCTCTCAATACCACGGGTTGAAGGTGGAGGCCATCTTCTTTCTATTTCCTGCAGGTTTCTGTTGACCTGGTCCTTCTCAAGTCGTAGCAGCTTTACTTCTCTTAGGTACGACACACGATACTCCAGGAGCATCCGGATATTTCCAAGGCTCTCCCTGGACCCGATAATGAGGAACGGAACCATCCCATCTTTAGCCACTACCTGGACTTCGTCATCAGCCGGAATCCTGACTCTCGTCACACCGGACTTGTTCACCATTGCCTGCATCACTTTCCCAAGTCTTCCGATGACTTTCTTCACCAGACCTCTGGGCACTTGAACGATGTCTTCCATCAAGCCAAGCTGATTTTGAACCTTTCTTGCTTGCTCCAGACATCGAGCGGCTTCTTTATTTCTCAACAGGATCACCTGTTTCGTGCGGAGACAATGTAGGTGCATGTCCCTCAGGATAGCCACCCGCTTCATCGTGAGTTCCCTAGTCGACAGTATGACCAACTGTTTCATCTCTGGCACCCAGTTCACACTGCATGCTTCTATTGCCTTTCTAAAGGCCTCATGCACCTCCTCAATGGCACACACTTCTCGCCTGTCTTCGGGTATCTCTATTACACACTTGAAAACGGACCCGTCACCTTCTTGGACAGACTGTTGTACCTCCTCGTCTGAGCATTAGTACGGTTTTCCAAGACCTCGATCTCCTTTGTGTGGCCATCTGCATGGCACTTCCCCTGCTGAATTTCTTCTCCCGTAGATTTCTGGAGCTGGACACCAGTCTCCTCCTGTATCTTGAGCATACGGAGAACTTTATCTCGCTCCTCTGCCAAACAGCAACACTCATCCTCCCACCGGAGAAGCTCCTGCTGGTGCTTCACTTGGGCCTCCCTGAACTTAGAGACTTCCTTCTCCAGCTCCTCCATTCTGTGCTCAATTATTCGTCCCAGGACCCTTTCTTGCTCGACTGCCTCTTTCACTGTTTCTTTAAACTGTTCTATCTCCTGGTCCTGCTCTCTTTTAGCCAGCATCTGTCGCACCATTACTTCTTTAATAAATTTTCGCTGAGTACTCTTGCTGTAATGTATGTGGTACAGTTCATATAGCGTCTTGTGCTTGGGTGCGATGAAAATACTTGAGACACAGGTTGATAAAGAAAGTCTTGTATTGCTTCATACAAATTGGCAAAAATAAACACACAGGTTGCAAACACAGAAGCAGGAGACACAGCAGGCCAGAGTAATCTAAGCTCAGCAATAACTCTCCACAACAGATTCAGATCTTCTTCTCTGTTACCGCAAGTCCATGCAAACGTGAGGCTCTCAAGAGCAGAGTTCAGAGTCCACAAGTGCTTCAGAGTTCCTCAGTAGGAATGGCTGGAGTACAAGGTCCAAGGCTTCAGGAGTCAGAACACAGGTTCACTGCAGGCTAGATTCTGAAGCACTGATTGCTCAGCTGTGGCTGTTTAAGAAGCAAACGGAGAGAATCAGGGCGGGAACATGCAAGCTGGAAAACTCCATTTTGACTGAGGGCAAGATAGCTGCAGCAAAACAGAAAGCAAAATGGCCGACGAACAAACTGAGTTTCAGAAACAGATACACAGAACCTTACATTACTCCCCCCTTAGGGACAACCTCCGGATGACCTCAGACCAGGCTTGTGTGGGTACCTCTGATGAAACTGACGGAGCAAGCGAGGAGCATTAACGTTATTGACTGGCTCCCATGAGTTGTCCTCCACTGAGTAGCCCTGCCATTTAATCAGATATTGTAACTGATTTCTATACAACCTGGAATCTAAAATCCTTTCCACCACAAATTCCTCCTGACCATCGACTAGCACTGGGTCAGGGCAAGGAGAAGAACGTCCAGGAAACGTATTGGGTGTCGCAGCCTTTAGTAGGGATACATGAAAGACAGGGTGGATTCTCATAGTTCTGGGCAATTGAAGACGACAAGCAACGGCACTTATAATTTTACTGATTTTATAGGGTCCAATGTACTTATGTCCCAACTTAGACGATGGAATCCTTAACTTAAGATTTCTGGTTGACAGCCAGACCAGGTCTCCTACCTTAAAAGCTGGTGCAGGTTTACGAAATTTATCTGCTGCCTCTTGTACCTTTCCTGAGCCGATTCCAGATTCTCCTTTAGAAGATCCATATTCTTCTGTAAAGTCGTGACTCTTTCAGCCACTGCTGGCAAAGGCGTCTCTATGGGAAATCGTGGTAGAATGTTAGGATGATAACCTAGATTAGAGTAAAAAGGAGACTGTTTAGTGGAGGCACTCTGAGAGTTGTTGTAAGAGAACTCAGCCAATGGAAGTAGATCCACCCAATCATCCTGTAGGTGGCAGATAAAGCAGCGGAGATACTGCTCCAGGGTTTGATTGGTTCGTTCGGTTTGTCCATTAGTCTGGGGATGAAAAGCAGAAGAAAGGTTTACTTTAATGTCCAATGCTGCACAGAAATTTTGCCAAAACCTAGAAGTGAATTGCACCCCTCGATCCGAAATAACCTCATCCGGTACTCCATGTAAGCGAAACACATCTTTAATCATCAAATCTGATGTCTGTTTTGCAGTGGGTAAGCCGACACAAGGGATAAAATGAGCTGCCTTTGTTAGACGGTCAACCACCACTAGAATAGTGTTCTTCCCTTGAGAGGTTGGTAATTCCACAATGAAGTCCATAGAAATGGATCCCCACGGGCGGGACGGGGTGGAAGAGGCTGTAACAGACCAGTTGGTGAAGAGCGAGGTGTTTTGCATCTTGCACAAACCTCACACGAAGTGACATAGTCCAAAACATCCTTCCTACAAGTGGGCCACCAAAAGAAACGAGAAAGAAATTCCTGTGTCTTTAGAATTCCTCTATGCCCGGCTATTTTGGAATCGTGAATGAGTTGCAATACTCTCAATCTGACTGTTTCAGGTATATACAGACGTTGTCCCAGAATCCACACACCATTCTTAAAGACAAGACTTACGTCCCTTGGGGGTTGAGCCAAAAAAGAATCCGCATGGTATGCTTCCTTGATGTCTTTAATTAGGTCTTGATGATGAATCACTCCTAGGAATCTAGAGTCAGGAAGAATAGTCTTAGGAGGAGTAATTGGACGTGTCTCTGCTGAGTAAATCCTAGAGAGTGCATCAGCCTTTCCATTGCGCGATCCTGGTCTATAAGAAATAATAAAATTAAATTGGTTTAAGAAAAGATTCCAGCGAGCCTGGCGAGGAGTCAGGCACTTAGCCGACCTGATAAACTCAAGATTACGATGGTCTGTCAGAACGACTATTTGCTGTGCAGCTCCTTGAAGAAGGTGTCTCCATTCTTTGAAGGCGGCAATAATGGCCAACAACTCTCTATTGCCCACATCGTAGTTCTTCTCAGCCGAAGACAACTGCTGGGAAAAGAAGGCACAGGGATGCAAGACATTCTTCTCACCTGTTCTCTGAGAGAGTATAGCTCCCACGGCACAGTCTGAAGCATCCACCTCTATTATGAAGGCAAGCTCTGGGTTGGGATGTACTAGGATAGGTGCAGTGGTAAATTTATCTTTTAGACGGGAAAATGCTTCCTGGGCTTGGGGAGTCCAGGAGAACTTAGACTCTTTCCGGGTAAGTTGGGTGATAGGTGACACTACCTCAGAGAAATTTCTAATGAAACGTCTATAGAAGTTTGCAAACCCGATGAAGCGCTGTACCTCCTTCACATTTCTAGGACTTGGCCAATCATTGATGGCTTGGGTTTTACTTCCATCCATACTAATTCCTTGTGTAGACAGTACATACCCCAGAAATTGAATTTCGGTCTTATGGAATTCACACTTTTCAAGCTTGATGTAAAGATGATTTTGTCTTAGACGTTCCAAGACCATTCTCACATGTCCATGATGTTCCTCTGTGGAGTTAGAAAAAATTAAAATATCATCCAAATAAATTACCACGAATGTATCCAGGAGATCCCTGAAGATGTCATTCACCAAGTGTTGGAAAGTGGCTGGGGCGGTACTCAGACCAAAAGGCATAACTAGATATTCAAAGTGTCCATAGCGTGACCTGAATGCAGTCTTCCGTTCATCCCCAGGTCTAATACGGACTAAGTTATAGGCCCCACGAAGATCTAGTTTAGAAAAAATTTTGGCATGTCGCACTCTCTCCAATAACTCAGGGATTAAAGGCAATGGATAACGGTTTCTAATAGTAACCTTATTGAGTTCCCTATAGTCTACGCATGGTCTCAGGGATCCATCTTTCTTCTTTACAAAAAATATGGGTGCCCCTGCAGGAGATGAAGAGGGGCGTATGAAGCCCTTGGCTAGATTTTCGTCTATGTACTCTTTTAAAGCCTTCAGCTCGGGCCCCGCCAGGGGGTAGATCTTACCAAAAGGTATCTCTGCTCCAGGCAATAATTCAATTGGACAATCATATGGACGGTGAGGAGGAAGCTGGTCAGCGTTCTTCTTGTCACATAAATCCACATAGTCCTGGTATACAGCTGGTAGTTCAGGGACTGACATGGTTCCTTTATGCGGGCCTCCATTTTCTAGATCTTTTAAGACAGGATACTGGAAAAAGAGGAGAGAAAAAAAAAAAAAACAATAGTGTTCACCTGTGGCAACACTGAAGAAAGAAAAAACTTTAAGGGAACTGCTCACCTGGAATGGTTGTGAGAAGTCACAACCACTATCATCACAGAAAGCTTTCAACCAGACATCTGATATCCAGAGTTTCAGCAGACAAAAAGAGAAGAGAAAAAAAAAACAATAGTGTTTACCTGTGATAACACTGCAGAAAAAAAACTTAAGGGAATTGCTCACCTGGAATGGTTGTGAGAAGTCACAACCACTGTCATCACAGAAAGTACAACCGGACATCCGATATCCACAGTACAGCAGACAAGCCTTTCCAGACCCAGCAGACACTAACGTTTGGCTTCAGAATCTTGTAATGTATGTGGTACAGTTCATATAGCGTCTTGTGCTTGGGTGCGATGAAAATACTTGAGACACAGGTTGATAAAGAAAGTCTTGTATTGCTTCATACAAATTGGCAAAAATAAACACACAGGTTGCAAACACAGAAGCAGGAGACACAGCAGGCCAGAGTAATCTAAGCTCAGCAATAACTCTCCACAACAGATTCAGATCTTCTTCTCTGTTACCGCAAGTCCATGCAAACGTGAGGCTCTCAAGAGCAGAGTTCAGAGTCCACAAGTGCTTCAGAGTTCCTCAGTAGGAATGGCTGGAGTACAAGGTCCAAGGCTTCAGGAGTCAGAACACAGGTTCACTGCAGGCTAGATTCTGAAGCACTGATTGCTCAGCTGTGGCTGTTTAAGAAGCAAACGGAGAGAATCAGGGCGGGAACATGCAAGCTGGAAAACTCCATTTTGACTGAGGGCAAGATAGCTGCAGCAAAACAGAAAGCAAAATGGCCGACGAACAAACTGAGTTTCAGAAACAGATACACAGAACCTTACACTTGCCCACGCACACTCTGCGTCTCCAGAGTTCCACCCATTCCTGCATCCGCAGTTTCCACTGTCTCACGACTCCCGGTAACTTCAGAGAGCTCCAGCTCTGCCTCCTTATCAAGGACAGTCACCTGACCGGTACCTGACCCTGACTCTTCCTCATCATTTCTCTTCTTAGAGGATGTAGCCTGTCCCGCCTTTACGCGGCCCCTGCGGCGAGAGGAAGATCGGCCATTTTTACTCGGCTCCACCTTACTGTACTCGCTTTCCCTTGCGGTCGAGTCACAGTCTGCACAAGAGTCACTCTCAGGGCCCCTCCCGTTACCCTCTAACCGGGTGTCCGTTCTAGAGGTCTTATCTACCACATCGTCATTGGTTCTACTGTCATACATTTCAGAGGACATCATGTCAGTAAGTCGGGCAGACATATCCTTTCCGCCTGTGTCACCGTCTGACTCGTCAGTTTTGGAAGGTGTCACTGTCCCAATGTCTGCCACCCCAACAGTAGAGAGGCCTCCCTCCTGCTGTAGAGGAACTCCCCTGTCCCACAAGCCAGAGAACAGTTTAGAGTCCCGACCTATGACCACTGGACACGACAAATTAGGGATTATAGCGACATCCTGTCCTGCAATGTCCCAGCCTGTCTCAAAGACCACCCTGGCCACTGGATAATCCCTAGTGTCCCCATGGATACAGGTGACCCTGACCTTTTTCCAGGTATTTGAAACCCGTCAGGTGCAACCCTCACTAGAGTCACCAGACGCCCCGAGTCGACCAGACCCACCACCTCTTCATCGTGTATCTGCAGGGTACACCCCCGTAGTAGTGTGCCGGGTGGATAGTTCCTAAGGCAGACTGGACACATATAACATATTTGCCCCTGGCAACAGTTGGTCTGCACCTCCCCTTTAACGTTGGGATCCTCCACCCCCTTTTTGCCAACTATCCCCTTTTGGGTTGCCACCCCCTTTTGGGCCATCACCCCTCCTTGGGTTATACACCGTGGACTCTGCCACGGCTCTACCAGACCCCAGTTTGCACAGACCCTTATGTCTCTTTGGGCTGGTACTGTTCCTTTAAGAGGTCACCCACTCTGGACCTCTGATGTCCTTATGGTACCTCACCAGGTCCTGCTGATACTGCCACCGCTTTAGTTGTAGCCACCAACAACCAGCACCTCCCGATGCTACTCCTAAGCTGCTGTGGCTGTTACTGCAGCTCCAGCTGCTGCAGAACCTCTTGCTGCAACAGTCACTGTAGCTCCTGCTACCACAAGTCTCTGCATTCTGCGCTGTCTTGCCGCTTGTCACCTTCGTGACACGAGTCATAGCCAGCCGCTTGTCACCTTCATGACTCCTCCGAGCCACAGCACACACCTTACACGTGTTCCAGAGAAAAAAAAAACACCAAAAAAAAAAAAAAACTGTTTCTCACTGACCCGTCAGCACAACACAGACTCCTGTCTGTCACACTCTCGGCCACAGAGATTTCCGGACACCTCCACTCAGAGGCATCCAACAAAGGAAAAACAGCTTTCACTGACCCGTCAGCACACCACAGACTCCTGTCTGTTACACTCTCAGCCAGAGAGATTTTCCAGACACCTCCTCTCTCAGAGGCATCCCACAGAGGAAAAAAAACAGTCTTTCACTGACCCGTCAGTATAACACAGACTCCTGTCTGTTACACTCTTGGCCAGAGAGATTTTCCGGACACCTCCTCTGAGGTATCCTATCAGCATGCTTTTTCCTCAATTTTCAATGACCCCGGTCAACATAACACAGACTCCTGTCTGTCACCACTGCTTAACAGCTTCTTCAGATACCTCATATCAGAGGCCCCACATAAACATAACCACAGTTTATTCGTGACCACTGGTCACACTCACGGTTTTCACAGACCGTCCGTTCCTGATTCCCAGTCCTGCAACATGTGCTCCTTGGGCCGCTGCCAGCATTCCATCCACCAATTGTAAGGTTTCAAACTCACTCAGCTGCTTCAGAGGCAAATCAGGAGACACTTTCTTATGCAAAAGTTCATCAGGTTTATTGCTTCATAAACCTCACAGTAACATATAATACAGTTCTCCAGTACTTCAATGTTTCAGCTCCTGCCTGGAGCCTCACTCCTCAGACACAGAGTCCTCTCTGTGATGTCCCGCCGGGACACATGGAAGTCTGTCCACACTGGCAGACTCCCACAACACTCTCTTCAGGTGCCAAGCACACTCCATTTCATAGGTGTAACCCCGCCCACAGGTGAGGTCAGGATCACATGGTTAGGTCACCTGATCATGACCTCATCACAGGTCCTTCAGATACACACAACCACATACAGGTTTTATCTTGGGTATTCAGACACATACCCCTTGGGTGGGTTTGTAGGTGACTGGACCCACCCAGCTCTCCTAGTCACCTGGAAGCCTCCCAATATATAGCACAACTCTCAGCAGTAGATCTGCTGAACCAAAACATATCCAGCTTCCATCACAGGGCCACCCACCTCTGCGATACATACCGTCCATCCATCACATGCCTCCATGCATATCCCGAGGGCCATACACAGTGCCCCCTAGCTGCATCAGGGTCATTACACCACAATATATATACACAGTGTGTGTACATGTATATATATATACAGTACAGACCAAAAGTTTGGACACACCTTCTCATTCAATGATTTTTCTGTATTTTCATGACTGTGAAAATTGTACATTCACACTGAAGGCATCGAAATTATGAATTATCACATGTGGAATTATACATTACACTTTACAAAAAAGTGTGAAACAACTGAAAATACGTCTTATATTCTAGGTTCTTCACAGTAGCCACCTTTTTGCTTTGATTACTGCTTTGCACACAGAAAAGGTGAACAGATGGACTCTACATGCCTGGTTCCCACCGTGAAGCATGGAGGAGGTGGTGTGATGGTGTGGGGGTGCTTTGCTGGTGACACTGTTGGGGATTTATTCATAATTGAAGCGGTGATCGGTCCAGCTCACCCCAAACCATCTCGATTGGGTTCAGATCTGATGACTGTGGAGGCCAGGTCATCTGGCGTAGCACCCCATCACTCTCCTTCTTGGTCAAATAGCCCTTACACAGCCTGGAGGTGTGTTTGGGGTCATTGTCCTGTTGAAAAATAAATGATGGTCCAACTAAACGCAAACCGGATGGAATAGCATGCTGCTGCAAGATGCTGTGGTAGCCATGCTGGTTCACTATGCCTTCAATTTTGAATAAATCCCCAACAGTGTCACCAGCAAAGCACCCACACACCATCTCACCTCCTCCTCCATGCTTCACGGTGGGAACCAGGCATGTAGAGTTCATCCGTTCACCTTTTCTGCGTGCAAAGCAGTAATCAAAGTAAAAGGTGGCTACTGTGAAGAACCTAGAATATAAGACATATTTTCAGTTGTTTCACACTTTTTTGTAAAGTGTAATGTATAATTCCACATGTGATAATTCATAGTTTTGATGCCTTCAGTGTGAATGTACAATTTTCATAGTCCTGAAAATACAGAAAAATCATTGAATGAGAAGGTGTGTCCAGACTTTTGGTCTGTACTGTATATATATATTATTATACATTATTATTATACATTATATATATATATACAGGGGTTGGACAAAATAATGGAAATACCTGGAAACATCAACAATAGTTTAATATGGTGTAGGTCCACCTTTTGCGGCGATTACAGCCTCAATTCTCCGAGGTATGGATTTATACAAGGTGTGAATTGTTTCCAAAGGAATTTTAGCCCATTCTTCAGTGAAAACACCTTCCAGTTCTTTGAGCGACGATGGCGGCAGAAATCGACGTCTAACTTGAATCTCTAAAATCGACCATAAATGCTCAATAATGTTGAGGTCTGGGGATTGTGGGGGCAGATGAGATGCTCAGCTTCATTAGAAATGTTCCTCGTGCCATGCTTTAACGATTCTAGCTGTATGAACTGGTGCAGTAACATGCTGAAAGATGGCGTTCCCCTCCGGGAACAGTGCTTGAACCATAGGAAGCACTTGGTCGCCCAAAATGCCTAAATAATCGCGGCTGTTAATTCTTCCATGAAGGGATATCATTGGCCCGGCGGATCTCCAGGAAATAGCACCCCAGATCATCACAGAACCTCCGCCATGTTTTACGGTTGGGAGAAGGCAGTCTGGATGGAATGCTTCTTTCGGCTGTCTCCAAACGTACACGCGGCCGGAGGTCGGAAATAGGGTAAACGATGATTCTTCTGAGAATATCACATGTTTCCATGGCTCGAGGGACCAATTCTGGAGGTTTCTTCACCACTCTAAACACTTGGAAACATTTGTCATTGAGAGCAGTGGTTTTCGAATTGCAGCTCTTCCGTGGAATCCAGATTTGTTCAGCTCCCGACGAACAGTTTTCGTGGAAACTGGGTTCTGTAGGTGTTCATTGAGCTCAGCAGTGATTTTCGGAGCCGTGGTCATGCGATCCTCTCTCACAATTCGCTTTAGAGTCTGACGGTCTCTCCCAGTCGGCCGGACCTGTGCTTTACTGCAGATGTTTTTCTTTCTCTTTCAAACGCAGTCATTACTTTGTAGACAGCACCTCTTGACACGCCAAGCATTCGGTACTTTAGGTTACACTAGCGCCTGCCATACCAGCACCAACAATTTGGCCTCTTTGAAAATCCGAGAGGTCTGCCATTGTTATCAGGTTCTCATCAATGTTCTTACAATTATGCAAAACAGTTCATTTACATACGCATATCACATAACACAAATAATCAACTGCAAAACATTACCATATGTCACGGTTTGCATGTTTATAACATGTTCGAAGATTATGATGGCAAACGTTAGGTGTTTCCATTATTTTGTCCAACCCCCGTAGATATATATATATGTATATATTGTAGGGATCCGCTCTGGTAGGCAGGGGCCGGGCCGCAGTAATGAGGCAAACACACAGGCTTTTAGTTCAAAGTTCAGTGGTTTTAATGAAGGATTCAACAAAAGTCCAGATAACAAAACAAAACAGAACATAAATCACTCCAGTTTGGAGAACCACTGGTCCCAGACTCACCCTTGCTTGGGACGGGCTTAACTAAGCGGCTGCAGGTCAGCAGAGACCGCCAGGTGCCATTCCCGGGTGGTCTGGTACTTACTTCTTGGTGCACACTGACACACTGTAACAAAACAAGCTTCCAGGCTGACTCCAGCCAAACTCCTTCCTTCCACACCCACCTACTACAACAGCTCCTTGTTTTATAGGCCTAGTCCACACCCTCAGGTGAGGTACACATCAGCTGACCTGATCACGTGACTATGACCTCATCACAGGTCCTTGTGATCATGGAAAATCCTGAGCAAACTTCCGTCTGCTAGAAGAAATATATCTCCCATCCAGCAAGATCCCCTTTGGTGTACCACATACCTCCCCCCTTTGTTCAACCTTAGGAGGGTGGACACATGACATACAGCGAACTCTGGACAGTGCATCTGCGTTCCCCTGTAATTTGCCTGCCCGATGTTCTACTGAAAATTTGAAATTTTGCAGGGACAGAAACCACCTGGTGACTCGTGCATTTCTCTCTTTGGCTTGACTCATCCAAGTCAGAGGGGAATGATCAGTTACCAACCGAAATGTTCTCCCCAACAGATAATAGCGCAATGACTCCAGTGCCCACTTGATCGCCAGGCACTCTCTCTCTACAATGCTGTATCTGGTTTCAGCTGGAGTAAGCTTTCAACTCAGGAAACTAATGGGATGCTCCTCCCCGTTAACCTCCTGAGACAACACGGCACCCAGACCTACCTCGGACGCATCAGTCTGGACAATAAATTCTCTTTTGAAGTCGGGTGTGATCAAAACTGGTGACCCACACAGTGCCCCTTTTAGTTTTACAAACGCTTCTTCAAGCTGCTCATTCCATCGCACCATTACTGATTTCCTCCCTTTTAGGCAGTCAGTTAACGGCACCGACAGGGTTGCAAAATTGGGAATAAACCGCCGGTAGTATACCACTAACCCCAAAAACCCTTTTACTTGTTTTGTGGTGAGGGACGGGGCCAGTTTTGGATTGCCTCCACTTTGTTTATTTGGGGTTTGATAACTCCTCTCCCAATCACATACCCCAGGTACCGAGCTTCCTCCAACCCTATGGAACTGTCACGCGGTCTTATGATATGTGTACGATGTCAGTAAACTATTCTTAAAAGAACAACACTCTATACAACATATAGATTAGCAACATCAGCATGTAAATATAGAATAGATTTACCTGACACGATATCCGTTGAACTCAGGGTTAATCTTGAGGACTTGATACACTGTCACAGGAAAGAGGAGGACCGGGGGTCTAACCTGACCCTAAACTGGGTCCTAACTAATCCCTCACCTTGGAGGTACTGATAATGGTTCAGAGGTCCAAGTCTCCAGCCTAACCCTGTCTCCTATCAGTCCCTGAACCCTGTAATCAGTCCTAAGAAGGATACTGATTACCACCAAAGGGATATGGGCTGATCTCTGCTAAATACACAGATTAGACATTTAAGACAGACTGGAGAAAACACAGACTTGCATACACACTCAAACACAGAAGGAAAATAAATGATCTGGGATATTAAACTCTAAGCAAGGTGAGCTTAAAACAACTAAGGAGCTCTTTAACTTAAGTCTATACAGATACAATCCTATCTGTGGTCTGCATGAAGAATTTCACTGGCAACTCCCAACACAGACAACCAGAGATTTAAAGGAAACCAATCAACAAATAATTAATTGCAGCCGGGAGAAAACTGCACCCAGTCCCAGAACTGAGCACAGACAGAATTAACTCCCTAACTGCCAAACACAAAGAAACAGCAACTCAGCTGTGAGAAGTCAGAATGTGCAACCGCAACGATCTTCGTGGCGATGCACACATGACAGTACCCCCCCTTCTACGAGGGGCCTCCGGACCCTCAGGGCCAGGTTTGCCCGGGTGAGTTCTGTGGAAGGTCCGCACCAAACGATCTGCGTTAATGTCAGACGCAGGAACCCACGTCCTCTCCTCTGGACCATACCCCTTCCAATGCACCAAGTACTGAAGGGACCGGCGATTCAGACGTGAGTCAATGATCTTTGACACTTGAAACTCCAAGTTACCATTGACCACCACTGGAGGAGGAGGTAGAGGTGATGGTATGACTGGTGCCACGTACCTCTTAAGTAATGACTTGTGGAACACATTATGAATTTTAAACGTAGGAGGGAGGTCCAGACGAAATGCCACAGGATTAATTATGGAACTGATCCTGTACGGCCCGATGAATCTGGGGCATAGCTTCCAGGAGGGAACTTTAAGTTTTATATTCCTGGTAGACAACCATACCAGATCGTTCACATTAAGATCTGGACCAGAAACTCTCCTCCTATCAGCCATACGTTTATAACGGTTCCCCATAGCACTCAGATTATTCAATACACCTCTCCACACTGAAGCAAGTGACGACGAGAAACGCTCCTCCTCAGGAACCCCAGAAGGGCCCCCCCATTGAATGTACAAAACTGGGGATGAAAACCATATGCCCCAAAAAACGGGGACTTACCAGTGGACTCGCTCCGCCTGTTGTTAAGAGCGAACTCTGCCAGAGGCAAGAAAGAAGACCAGTCCTCCTGGTTCTCTGAGACAAAACACCGAAGATAAGTCTCTAGGCTTTGATTCAGACGCTCTGTCTGACCATTGGTCTGCGGATGAAAAGCCGAGGAAAATGACAATTGCATCCCCCGACGTAAACAAAATGCCCTCCAAAACTTGGACACAAACTGAGACCCCCTATCTGACACCACATCAGAAGGCAACCCATGAAGTCTCACAATCTCCCCAATGAAACACCTGCGCCAGAGTTTTAGCATTAGGGAGGGCAGGAAGAGCAATGAAATGTGCCATCTTGCTGAACCTGTCAACAACCACCAGTATGACAGTCTTCCCTGACGACTGAGGAAGGTCCGTGATGAAGTCCATAGACAAATGAGTCCATGGACGCTCCGGAAGTTTCAAGGGTAAGAGGGTCCCAGACGGACGGGTATGAGGGGTCTTAGAGCGAGCACAAACCCCACAGGACGCGACAAAAGTTAAAACATCTTTATTAACGTTAGGCCACCAAAACCGGCGAGAAAGGAGATCTAAAGTAGCCTTACTCCCTGGATGTCCTGCTAAAGCAGAATTATGATGTGCCTCAATAACCTTTTGTCTCAACTGATTTGGGACAAACAGTCTCCCTGGAGGTCCTGCAGGGGCGTCCCCCTGAGCCTCTAACACCTCCTCCTCAAGCTCAGAACATACAGCCGACACTACCACCCCCTCCTGAAGGATAGGAATCGGGTCATCCATTTTCCCGGCCCCTGGGAAACTGCGAGACAAGGCATCCGCCTTAACATTCTTAGATCCAGGGCGATAAGTGACAACAAAATTAAACCTGGTAAAAAACAACGACCATCGAGCTTGTCTGGAATTCAGACGCTTAGCAGATTCCAAATACAGCAGGTTCTTGTGATCAGTAATGACGGTGACCGGGTGGACTGCCCCCTCCAAAAAGTGACGCCATTCTTCAAAAGCCAACTTAATGGCCAAAAGTTCCCTATTGCCGATATCATAATTCCTTTCGGCGGACGACAATTTTTTAGAAAAGAAAGCGCACGGATGCCATTTACCAGGGGACGGACCCTGGGACAATATTGCACCCACCCCTACGTCAGACGCGTCCACCTCCACAACGAACGGCTGTGATGCATCTGGTTGGATGAGAACGGGTGCCGAAGCAAAACATTTTTTCAAAGAGGAAAAAGCTTGGCAAGCTTTGTCCGACCATTTAGAAAAATCCGTCCCTTTTCTTGTCATGTCAGTGAGAGGTTTGACAACAGATGAGAAATTACAAATAAATTTCCGGTAGTAGTTAGCAAACCCCAGAAAACGCTGCAGAGCCTTAAGATCCTCTGGCTGATCCCATTCAAGCACTGCTCTCACCTTTTCAGGGTCCATACGGAAACCGGAGGCTGACACCAAGAAACCCAAAAACTGAAGTTCCTGTACGGCGAATACACACTTTTCCAGTTTGGCGTATAGTTTATTGTCTCGCAAGATCTGCAACACCTGTCTCACATGCTCCTGGTGAGACACAAGATCTGGTGAGTAAATTAAAATGTCATCCAAATATACGACCACAAACAGCCCCACCAGATGACGAAAAATGTCATTAACAAAATGTTGGAATACTGCTGGTGCAGTAGTCAGACCAAAAGGCATGACAAGGTTCTCATAATGTCCCTCCGGCGTGTTAAACGCCGTTTTCCACTCATCCCCCTCTTTTATCCTAATCAGATTATACGCCCCCCTGAGATCCAAGAGATCAGGAATCAGAGGGAGTGGATACGGATCTCGAACAGTAATCCGATTAAGTTCGCGGAAATCCAAGCAAGGGCGTAGGCCTCCATCTTTTTTCTTCACAAAGAAGAACCCCGCGGCCACTGGGGAAGATGAAGGTCTAATATGCCCTTTGGCCAGACTTTCCGAAATATAATCTTTCATAGCCTGCCTCTCAGGACCAGAAAGGTTATATAACCTAGCTTTAGGTAACTTAGCATCAGGAAGTAAATTAATAGAGCAGTCATACACGCGATGAGGAGGCAACTCCTGACACCCCTCCTCAGAGAACACATCCCCAAAGTCCTCCAAAAAAGGAGGCAAAGTACTAGGCACGACCGCACTGATGACTGTGTTCATGCAGTTACTTTTGCAAAACTCCCCCCATTGGCTTATATCTCTGGACTGCCAATTAATCACAGGGTTATGTTTAACCAACCAAGGAAGTCCCAACACAATAGGAGTAGGTAGACCCTCCAACACATAACAAGATAATAGTTCCCTATGTATTGCCCCTACCCGAAGGTCAATGTTATGAACCTCATGAACAAAGCTACCTTGGCCGAGAGGCCTGGCGTCAATGGAGAATATAGGGATCGGTTTGACCAATACACTCAGATGCATACCTTGAGCCTGAGCAAACTGAGCGTCAACCAGATTAGCCCCGGACCCACTATCAAGAAGAACAGAAAATCTCTCCACTCTCGTACCAACCACCACCTCCACTGGTACAAGGAACTGAGAAGAACTAGCGGACGAAATACATACTCCCAGGTTGTCGTCCACCACACAACCTGGGATTAACAGTTTTCCGGCGACTTTTTGCTCAACAAGGCACGGGATGGACATCCCCCAACAAAATGTCCCTCTTTCCCGCAGAAGAAACACCTTCTAGTCCTGCGGCGTACCGCCAATCCCCTCCTACGAAATGATGTCCCTCCCAACTGCATAGGCTCCTCCGAACAGACAAGGGGAACCTCAACATAAGGGACTTTAGTAGTAGGTGGAGTAACAACAGGGAGCGGAGTTACCTCGCACCTCTCCCGGAGCCGTCTATCAGTACGGATAGCTAGGGCCATAGCAGCCTCCAGTGATGGAGGAGAATCATACTGAGCCAAAACGTCCTTTAATTTGTCAGAAAGCCCATGACAAAACTGGCTCCTAAGAGCTGGGTCATTCCACTGAGTATCTGTGGCCCATCTACGGAACTCAGAAGCAAATTCCTCCGCCGGACGATCTCCCTGCTGTATCTTACGTAATTTTGTCTCAGCAAGAGAGACCCGATCTGGGTCATCATATACCAAACCCAGGGCAGTAAAAAATCGATCTACTGACTGTAGAGCCGGGGATCCCGGAGGAAGGGAGAAGGCCCAGGATTGAGGGTCCCCTTGTAGGAGCGAGATAACAATTCCCACTCTCTGCTCTTCACTCCCTGATGATCGAGGCCGAAGCCGAAAATACAATTTACATGCTTCCCTGAAGGTAAAAAATTTGTCTCGCCCACCAGTGAACCTGTCCGGGAGAGCTACTTTAGGTTCAAATCTGGTTTGCTCCGAGGGAGACAAAACTTTGGACTTAATGTCCGTCAGCTCCATGGATAATCCCTGCAACTGCAGAGCCAGCTGGGCTACTGGATCCATGGCAACTGGGAATAATTTTATGGGCCAGTGAAAATGTCACGCGGTCTTATGATATGTGTACGATGTCAGTAAACTATTCTTAAAAAAAAAACACTCTATACAACATATAGATTAGCAACATCAGCATGTAAATATAGAATAGATTTACCTGACACGATATCCGTTGAACTCAGGGTTAATCTTGAGGACTTGATACACAGTCACAGGAAAGAGGAGGACCGGGGGTCTAACCTGACCCTAAACTGGGGTCCTAACTAATCCCTCACCTTGGAGGTACTGATAATGGTTCAGAGGTCCAAGTCTCCAGCCTAACCCTGTCTCCTATCAGTCCCTGAACCCTGTAATCAGTCCTAAGAAGGATACTGATTACCACCAAAGGGATATGGGCTGATCTCTGCTAAATACACAGATTAGACATTTAAGACAGACTGGAGAAAACACAGACTTGCATACACACTCAAACACAGAAGGAACATAAATGATCTGGGATATTAAACTCTAAGCAAGGTGAGCTTAAAACAACTAAGGAGCTCTTTAACTTAAGTCTATACAGATACAATCCTATCTGTGGTCTGCATGAAGAATTTCACTGGCAACTCCCAACACAGACAACCAGAGATTTAAAGGAAACCAATCAACAAATAATTAATTGCAGCCGGGAGAAAACTGCACCCAGTCCCAGAACTGAGCACAGACAGAATTAACTTCCTAACTGCCAAACACAAAGAAACAGCAACTCAGCTGTGAGAAGTCAGAATGTGCAACCGCGACGATCTTCGTGGCGATGCACACATGACAGGAACACTTCTTTGGGTTGGCAGTTAGCCCTGCTTGTCGCAGAGAATCAATCACCGCCTGTACCTTGGCTAAGTGACTTTCCCAGTCTGCACTGTACACTACAATATCGTCGAGATAGGCCGCGGCATATCGGCGATGAGTACGGAGAACAACATCCATTAACCTCTGGAATGTCGCTGGAGCGCCATGCAACCCGAAGGGTAGGACTATATACTGAAACAGTCCCTCGGGTGTTACAAAAGCCGTTTTCTCTCTCGCTGCTTTTGTTAGGGGCACCTGCCAATACCCTTTTGTGAGGTCAATGACTGAAAAATACCGGGCCTGTCCAAATCGCTCTATTAACTCATCGACCCGAGGCATGGGGTAGGCGTCAAATTTGGAAATTTCATTCAGTTTTCTGAAGTCATTACAGAACCTTAGTGTCCCATCTGGTTTTGGTATTAGGACTATTGGACTGGCCCACTCACTCTGGGACTCTTCAATAACCCCTAACTGCAGCATCTTCTTTACCTCTTCCGAGATGGCTTGTCGCCGGGCCTCAGGCACCCGATATGGCTTTAATCGGACTTTAGCCTGCGGCTCCGTGACAATGTCATGTTGGATTAGGGAGGTACGGCCAGGGAGCTCTGAAAAAACATCGGTATTTCGGCTAACAAACTCTCGGACCTCCTGAACTTGTCTAGGAGACAAAGTGTCTGCTATTTTGACGGTGGAGAGGACTTCTCTTTCCTTCTCCTGAGGCAAGGGAGCCCTCTCCACTGGACATGCAGGCCGTGGACAATCCTCACCAAGAGGGTCTCTGTCTTTCCATGGTTTGAGCAGATTCACATGGTATACCTGTTCTGGCTTTCTTCGCCCTGGTTGGTGTACTTTATAGTTTACGGGACCC